>CM050412.1:13460309-13759756 GCA_027564155.1 Gymnocypris eckloni scoliostomus | reverse complement strand
CTGGAACTGAGCTTTAAGCGGCAGCTCGACGTCGCCACCTAGTGGATGACCCTGCAATGAAAGAACAAGCTTCAGTGTTCAACAGATCAGCAGATATACCTCAGAACATGAGCAAAATCTGGGCAATGTTTTGAAAAATTATTATACAGCTTGCCCAGTAGAAAGCACTTGAAGACTTAATTTAAGAGCAGATAATTTCATAATGTTCTAATGAGGTCAGTCCAGTTTGACTGATTTTACCTTTGGACCGAGTGCGTAGCAGACAGAGTGCTGAGTGTCTGTGCTCTCCAGACACAAGTCAGACAGACGCACGAGTGTCTCACCCAGAAAGAGCTTCCGCTTGAGTCCCCTGCAGTGCCACACTGACACCTGAACTACACTGCTGCCCAGCTGCTCAGCAGCAACCACACACTGCAAACACACACCAAAGAGCTCAGCACACAAAAACCTCCAAATATAGTCATACTTGCAATGCTTTTCCATCTGTGCAAATGAAAAAATAAATGTGTCAATAAAAAATTGTTATTTTATAGTAATATAATAGTATATAATAAATACAGCATAATTCAATTTAAAATGACTTAATACACACTAAATAAATTAATAATAATAATAATAATAAAGCTACTGGTTGTTCTAATACATTTGTCTGCTGAGTTACAATAAGACCATTTAGGGCAAAGGGACACTTAAAGGGGTATTCCACCCTAAAATGAAAATTTTGTCATTTTTCACTTACCCCCATGTCGTTCCAAACTCGTAAATGCTTCATTAGTCTTCAGAACACAATTTAAGATATCTTGGATGAAAACCGGGAGGCTTGTGACTGTCCCATTGACTGCCAAATAAATTGCACTGTCAAGGTCCAGAAAAGCATCGCCACAATACTCGCATTTTGCGTCAAGGGGATAATCTCCAAAATACGCTGACGCAGAGGACACATTACGGTGCCTAATTGTTGAATAAAGTCGTTATTTTTGTTTTGTTTCCATACAAAAAGTATTCTCGTCACTTCATAACAGTCATATTGAACTACTGATGGCAGATGGTGTATCCTGGTGATGCTTTTCATATTTTGGACCTTGACAGTGTAATTTACTTGGTAGTCAATGGGACAGTCACAAGCCTCGCGGTTTTCATCCATAATATCTTAAAGTGTGTTTTGAAGACTAATTAAGCTTTTACGGGTTTGGAACGGGAACGTAAGTGAAAAACAATAAATTTAAATTTTGGGGTGGAGTATCGCTTTAAAGCAAAACAAAGCGAAACAAAACAAAACAAAATTAAAATCCCAGAAACTACAGTATTCCGATGATTGTTAAAAGTTAAACTGTTTTTTAATGCTTTGCTGTAAAGTCTGGGTTTGTTTCCAGTGTCTGGTTGTAAACATTCATTGTGTGATTGTGGAATTTCAAACAATTTGTATAGGTTGTGAGAGTAATAACAAATCATATTTTGCTCACTCGGTATCTCTTGTACTCAGCATCTGTTTGTACATTTGCTTTTCTTAATGCAAAATTTACTAACTTTGCTTATTTATTGACTCTCACTTATAATGTTTGCTTATTTCACCACTTTAATGTATACTTTCATTGCAGGGTTATTATAGATAACTAAAACTAGAGCAAATAATAATAATATTTAAAAAAATAAATATGAACTGAAATGAAATAACATAAAAACCTTAAACTTACTTTATTTCACCTAGCTGCCAAAGGCAACATGTCTTATTTCCATTTAGTTTAACTTGACTAAAACTAAAATAACTTAATCCTGAAATAAATTATACAAACTATATTGGTAGATTAATAAAAACAACAACAAAAATACACAACAAAATGACTGAAACAAACTAAAATTAAATTGGAAAAAATAATAATAATTCAAATAATAACAACAACTATAATAGTACCTCAGTGATTCTAAAGAACAATAAAATGAACAGTGTTTTCCAATAAATTCTGGTTGTAAATACTCACAGTAAAGGTTTTATTGTAAACTGGGTTATTTCCTTTGACTGCTGTCTTCATCTTATAATCGTGGTATTTCTTTGGAAGCAAACAGATCTTTACATACCTATTTATTCAGAAAGAAACTATTTATTATTAGGCCAACTGAATATGAGCCAAATACATTACAGCAACAATGTCCTGCTAACATTGTTCAGTCTGTAATACACAGCAAACATGCACTCCATCAAAACAACTTACGGATGACATTTCTTCTTCATATCTCCAAACATCAGATTTTGGCAGGCATTGATAGTTATATCCAAACAGGACGTCCTGTTGTTGTAACCGAACGCAGCTTCTACTTCTCCGGTCACGCTAGTGTTTTCAAAGATCCCACAATCCATTCCTGTGCTACTGTTGCTGTCCTGTACAAAACATGTTTTTGAATGAATTCATAGTTATTATCATTACACTTTCTTATGCTGATGTCTGATGTCGTGAGAGAATTAACACACAACACATCACTCATACCCATAAGCCTGTAAACGTTATCTAATAAACGATTTTGCAGTTATCTTGCAGAATTTTGCAGAGCTTAGGCAGTTTGCTTCCTGAGAGATCTGCACTCATCAGTTATCTGATCAAACAGAATCAAATATCGAGTGAATACATACCCTCTGCTCATCGCTGTATGTAGATGTGTATGAAGCGTCGTCATCTGTCAGGTAAAGTGTACTTGTTGAAACATACTGCTCTGTGCCTCTGCTGTCCTGAGATAGATTGGGAAGACTGGGTGCTTTACACAGCTGTGAGGAGACAAAATCAAGCAGGACGTCACACTAATGTCAAATATTTAGTCAATCTCATTCTTAGTTCAAATAAACCTACAAACTTACACAGTAAAACAGTGATTCTCACAAAGGCTCGATTATTAGGGGATCACAACAAACTCCCAAAGGGCCTCAAGATGACTTGAAATGATTTAAATGACGACAGAACAGCATATTTCTTATTTGAATTCATTGTTTTTGCCTTCGAAGAACCAGGATTTCCACAGCATTTGAAAGTATTTGAGGAAGCCTCATTTTAAAAGTGTGATTTCTAGACCTGGAAAAGTCATGTAAAACTTCTAATTTAATGGACATTGTTATAATAAATATACATGCTTTTACTTTTGAAATATTGGTAAACACTTCATTATCAGGTTTAATTTATTGATAATAGTTAACATAAAATAACAAGCATGTATTCATTAATGTTTATTTTGAATTGTATTACTGGGTGTATCTATTACTATTATTTAATGAACCTGAGCATGAACTAACATTGTGTTAATTAACTAATATTAATAAAGAATATTATGGTAATACACGTGCTGCTCATTTTTGGTTAATGTGAGCTAATGCATTAACTAATGTTAACAAATGTAAACTTAATGTTAACTAACAAACCTACATAAAAAAAAAAAAAGTAATTTATTGGTCCCAAATTGTGAATAAAAAAACGTGTCTAACATTACTTTCAAAAATCAGAACCACTGGAGAGCTCAAACAATAAAAACATGTCTAAAGAATGTATTATTCTTAGTTAATATCGATTTCAAAATGTACAAATATTAAAATCTAAATTTGTATCAGTTGGTATTGACTGACCTGAGATAACATGAACTAACAAATGTTACTAACAATAACTATTAACTATCAATGTGCAGCACATTTGTTAATGTTAGCTAGCACATTCTTAAAAAAGAAAAGTGTTGAGAACCACTGGAGATTTCAAACACAGCAGGCAATAGTTACTGATTGTCTTCTGCCCATTTTTTCAAGTCAAACCTGGTTGGCTGGAAAACCAAAGTGGATTTATCAAAAACTGTTTTGACAGATGAATCGCCCAGTCTCATATTCAGATCGTTCATACATCAACAGCAATGAAGGATGACACCCTTTCTTCGTCATTTGAAGTGAATTGGTCACGTCCCACATGGCATTGAATGGGAATAACAGGAGGTGTTCTGCAATACAAATGCTTGTAGGCAGTACTGCATAGACCTACTTTGGCTTTGTTGATGGCACTCTCTGATCGGCTCTTGTGTCTTGAGTTCTGCAGCTGTCCGCGATCCACCGTCAGCTGACCCACTTCCACACTCAGATCATTCTGAGATTTGGAGAACTCTAGCATCAGGACAAGACAAAACATCCCAGATCAGGCTGTTTTAGAGACTCTTGTGGTTATCAGTTATTGTAATGCTATTACAATCAACATAGAGTAGGCTCGTTTTGTTTTCTTACTTTTTATGTGAGCACTGACAGACACCATCAGGTTCTCCACAGATTTAGTAAATGGCTTTGATTTTTTGAGGTCCTAGTTTAATACAAAGGCACACAAAGACATAATTAGGTAATGAAGAAATGCAAAGAAAAAAAACACATTACTGTCCTCACCTGTTCTGTTAAATGAATCAATCTGTTATTTGATGGGGCTTCATAAACAGGAGGAGGAGTTGGAGGCACGACTGCAATAAAGCTAAAACACAAAATAATAACAATAAAAACACTTTGAAATCATTGATTAAAAGGAGCTTGAATTCTCAATGTTAATGTGATTATTATATTGATTATTGTAACAAGGTCTATATTTAAGGGTTTCTAACCTGAGCCGTTGACAAGACTGTAATAGTTTGTCTGCGATGGTTTCGTGACTGTTTTCTAAAAACAATACAGAAAGACAACATTCATGGTTAATTCCAAGCTAAATTTAAAACACAAACAATGAATTGTGTGTGTGTGTGTGTGTGTGTGTGTGTGTGTGCGTGTGCGTGCATGTGCGTGCGTTTGTGTGTGTGTGCGCGCATGCGTGCGTTCATGTGTGTGTGCGCGCGTGTGCGTGCGTGCATGCGTGTGTGTCTGTGTGCGTGTGTGTTAAATGTTTTATATGTTTTTTTATGCCTTTAGTAAAAGTTTTATATTGTATGTAAATGTTATAACAGGATGATTTTTGGATGTAGCAGCTACATGTCAACAATATTACTTTTATTTAAATGTGCAATTTTATTAAATTTATACATACAAAAACCTTACATTTTTTAATTCATGCTTATCTTTTATATTTAGTTATATAATATCATATATAATATTTTTTACCTATATAATGACTGGATATAGGATGGAGCTTCATAGTTAATTACACATACCATAAACATATATATTAGTTTTGGCTAGGTATAGATGTTAATATATAAAACTGTTCTCATTTCTAATAGGATTCATATATGATTTTACTTTATATGAAAATATATTCAATATATGAAATTTTGATATGTGTACATATGTGATATGTTGTATCAGTGGATAATAGACAGTAGACAATGGTAAATTAACCATGATTATTAAAACATTTTGGCACTGCAGTGATTGACCGATCAAACTCCAGTATTCCAGTGAGCCGAGTTATAATATTTAAAGTGGAAACTGAGTAAATTCAAAACAATGGTTGTCCTTAGAAATTGTCCCTAACAATTAGCTAATGCAAACAGACAAACCTCTGACATCCGGATATTTCTTTGCTTGCTGTTCCAGAAACCATTCACCAGATTTGATTTTAAATTCTCTGCAATGAAGTTATGAAAATGTATCTAATTTATGTATTTCATTCGAAGCTGTAAAGACTGTTAAATAATATATTTCCCACAGATTTTACTATTTTAGTATAAATACACAGGGTTTTGTCTTTACCTGTATGCATGACACATTGTGCACTTCCACTCCTGTGCAGACTGGACGACCCGACAGTGCTTACAGATGCGATGGCTACACCCGCAGCACACCAATCCACAGTCCCAGAACTTTCCCAGAAGCCGCTGACAGCGTGCACATGATCTTTGACCATAGGGACACGTGATGGTCTTGGCGCCCTGTCGACAGATACCCTGAAGTTCAACCTTTAGCCTCCTAAAACAAATTATTTTGAAATGTTATTTTAGATATAGTACAATGCATTTATGCACACTGACAAAATAAGGACATATGTTCTAAAGAAGTTGTTCTAAAACATGTTCATACCTGATTCTGTCTGTTTCGATGGTTCGAAGTGCTTTGTCTCTCTGAAGAACCTCCAGGACTCTTTCTCTCTCCAAAGTCTGGAATAACCCGAGATCCATAGGGCAGACGAGATCGTATATGATGTCCCAGTTTTCCTGTTCGAGTTTCATTTCCTCCACAGCTCAGTTCAGGTCAGAAGATGCCACTTTGCTCAGATTCTGAAAAATCATCCAATTGTCAATGGTGTTCTTATTAGGCTTTTCAACAAATTTCAAAGCGCACAATAAGTGAAATTAATTTTATTTAAAACAAATGCTAATAAGGCATGTTTTTGTCAGTTCGCAATCAGCATTGCCCCAGCTGCTACCAAGCAACCGCCATTTTGTGACATTGGTAGTGTCATTTTGAAACATTATAATAGGCTATAGATTTATTATAACATGCTGTAGGTCAGGAGTGTCCAGTCCTGCTGCTGGAGGGCCACTGTCCTTCAGAGTTTATAGCTTCAACCCCAACTGAACACACCTGAACTAGCTAATAAAGGTCTTACTTACCATAGCCAGTAGAAACTTCCAGACTAGGTGTGTTGAGGGAAGTTGGAGCTAAACTCTGCAGGACAATGGCCCTCCAGAACCAGGTTTGGACACCCTTGATTGTAGGTTATAATCTAAATCTAGTGATCAGCAAGCTAAATCAAGTCTGGAGTGAATGGTTTTAACTTTTAACACTCAACTTTCACGATAATGCTTTTCATCATTTAGAATTCAGATGTAGTGTTGTGATACCATGTAAAAGTAACAGAAAGTAATACTTATCGTTTTGAATGCATTATATTGTTCACAAGAAAAAAATTTTTTGTTTGTTTAGACTACTTTCATATTATGTTTGCGACTTGAATGTGTGACTTGTTGTGACGAATGCTCGATTCTGAGGTGAGTTTATCCACAGCTTTACTTACATACGAGGCGCATGTATTCCGAGTTGAGTAGACATACATTCATAAAATTTTTTTATGCCAATGTGGCCTTCACCTATTCTAATAACTGAGAATGTCTGACCACATGACCCACCAAACCAAACCACATCATGAGCAAGCAGTAGGCTACAGAATAATGTCAAAAACAGCTAGACAGAGTGAAACCGAATGCATGATGTCTTTTTTTTTTACCAGTGAAGATGTTTTAATTTGTCACACAATTGAAAAATATATTCTTCGAAAAATAAACTTCCGTTTGCACACACAGTCCAACAATTAAAAAAGTGTGCAGGTGAAACGCAAGAACGCATTCTGAGGATGTTTACCTCGTGTGAATAAACTATAACTAGTTTGTCTAGTTCGTTTAAAAAAAACAAAAGGGTTATCTTGAGTTCTAAAGCCACTTTTTGTAACATTATTCAATAATGTTACAATAACAATGGGTTAGGCTACACAATGTTTTGTAGCAATATTCAATAATCTGGAATAATACAGGTGCATCTCAATAAATTAGAATGGTGTGGAAAAGTTCATTTATTTCAACTCAAATTGGGAAACTTGTATATTAAATAAATTCAATACACACAGACTGAAGTAGTTTAAGTCTTTGGTTCTTTTAATAGTGATCATTTTGGCTCACATTTAACACAAACCCACCAATTAGGGGTGGGGGCTCCTTTTGCTTTAATTACTGCCTCAATTCGGCGTGGCATGGAGGCGATCAGTTTGTGGCACTGCTGAGGTGGTATGGAAGTCCAGGTTTCTTTGACAGTGGCCTTCAGCTCATCTGCATTTTTTGGTCTCTTGTTTCTAATTTTCCTCTATTTATGCACCTCAGCCCCGTCCCTCTGCCTGCCGAGATTACCTCTACCCACACTCACATGTGGATGTATGTATGTTCACTGTATTTCCTGTTGTACCGATTACATTCGGTTTCGTGCACTCAGGACACCAGCACTACGTTGCCGTCTGGGGTGTCCCATGATGATTATTGTTTTGTTTTTGCCTGTTGGCTTTTGATTTAATAAAGAGAAGAAACTTACCTGCATTTGGACCCAGATCTCCTTTCTTTCCACGGGCTTCCATGCTGCGTCGTGACAAAATCATCACAGACTGTGGAAACTTAACACTGGACTTCAAGCAACTTGTGCTATGAGCTTCTCCACCCTTCCTCCAGACTCTAGGACCTTGGTTTCCAAATGAAATACAAAACTTGCTCTTATCTGAAAAGAGGACTTTGGACCACTGGGCAACAGTCCAGTTGTTCTCCTCTTTAGCCCAGGTAAAACGCCTCTGACGACAACTGTAGCCAAATTCATTGAGTCTGTGTGAGGTGGCTCTTGATGCCTTGACCCCAGCCTCAGTTCATTCCTTGTGAAGTTCACCCAAATTCTTGAATCGATTTTGCTTGACAGTCCTCATACGGCTGCGGTTCTCTCGGTTGGTTGTGCATCTTTTTCTTCCACACTTTTTCCTTCCATTCAACTTTCTGTTAACATGCTTTGATACAGCACTCTGTGAACAGCCAGCTTTTTTGGCAATGAATGTTTGTGGCCTTACCTTCCTTGTGAAGGGTGTCAATGATTGTCTTCTGGACAACTGTCAGATCAGCAGTCTTCCCCATGATTGTGTAGCCTAGTGAACCAAACTGAGAGACTATTTAGAAGGCTCAGGAAACCTTTGCAGGTGTTTTGAGTTGATTAGCTGATTGACATGTCACCATATTCTAATTTGTTGAGATAGTGAATTGGTGGGTTTTAGTTAAATGTGAGCCAAAATCATCAACCAAAGACTTAAACTACTTCAGTCTGTGTGCATTGAATTTATTTAATACACGATTTTCACAATTTGAGTTGAATTACTGAAATAAATTAACTTTTCCATGACATTCTAATTTACTGAGATGCACCTGTATGTCTTGTTTTCTCATCAAACAATGAGTGAGATATTACTTTTTATATCTGCTGTCTAAAATATTTTCATCCCTAGTTAAATTGCATCAGAAAATATGACCATAGTGCTGGTAATAAAACCAAATATTAAGCAGATTTTTTTATATATCTCATTCTGACAATGTGTGAGGGACCTTTAGCCACAGAAAAGCTGAGTCAACAGACATACATGGAATTCAGCAGAGTGTGAGAATTGTCTGCTATCATTTCCCACATTCTTCATGAGCTCATTTACGTGAAGTGTCTCTGGTGGACTCATATCTGGTGAACTGCGCTTGTCATGCAATGATTGGGTTATGCGGGAGCCCACAACGTCTGGCCCTGACAGATCTCTGCGAGTGGCTTTTACTGCTTCCAGGAAAGGTTTATCTAACAAATGCCTCATGTATCTATTATACACGTAACTGTGAGATGACAATCAGCTTCCAATAGATCAGATGTTTTCAGTCAGATGGCCTGCTTGACATTCAGTTTTAGTTGTCTTTATATGTTTTGAATTGCCAAGCACTAGACACTTAACTTAAATGATCTGCAGTGACTGATTTAATTCTTTCAGCTGAGCTACATGCACCATGCACTTAAAACCTTTCTCTAGCAGGGACGTCACTAAAATTTGTCATGCAATACCCATTAGAGGGATTTTTTGTATATATATATGCAAAAAAATGGTTATGCTGAATAAAAAATAATACACCTTTTTGTACTGCAATATTAGAATCAACTGAATAATCGTTTGACAGCAGAATGACATTTTGGTCAAATTTTGGCTTTGAAGTTATTTCATATTTCACAACTGTCTTTGTACACATTGACAGCCCTATAAAACATGGTACGCCAGTGTTGGTTAACAGCATTGACAATGTTTAACAATAACTAAAACAGCAACATTATTTACAACAGGTCTTGCAGATATAAAAGTTTACTGACACTGATGTACTTCACTAAAACATGTTATACTTTGTTGTTAATAAACTTCACCCCATTCAAATTTGGCAGTTTTGATGATTGTGTATTATAATAATCGCCACACTGATATGTCATCCAGATAAAATATTGCTTGCAGACTTACCTTCCAGCCAGTTTGATGTTATGAAGGGAATTGACAGCTCAGAGATCTGCAAGCTCAACTCTATATAAAGAGACAGAGTTGTTCGTCATTATCCACATCCTTCCTGTTCACATGATGATGTCACAGATCTGTGAAACTGAAATAAACCAGAACAAAAGTATGTTCAGTTGAAGAGTACTATGTAAGGCCACATAAGCTGTTTGATTCTCAAGCATCTTTAAACAGAACGTTTTCAGTCTTTCATTTAGATTTACTACCATGCTTTTTCTTAGCTTATAATGCATGTAATGCGTGGGTATACATGTTATTTAGTATTTCACAAAAGGTTTTTAAACATATTTTACAATGCAAAAAGTTTTTTGTTTGATTTGTTTTTAAACCATGGCCATAAATTTAACAACCTGAACTAAACTTGTAATATCATAATGAGGTAAAATGTTCCTATTTTTACATTTAAACTCCTGAAGGTCTGCATGTTTTTTTTTTTTCTTAAAGGTTCTTGCCACATGACAGCAAAATTGTTTCCTGCTAGTTCATACCACAAATAGCCTTTAAATTTGCTGATGAATTATCATCAGTAAAGTAGGGAGTACCACAAGGATCTGTCCTAGGTCCTGTTGAAAACTCTGTTCTTCTAAAGTGTAGAAACTCAGAAGAGAAGACCAGGAGACTTCGGATTCAATCGTAGGATTCTTTATTAAAAAAAACCCCAGTGTGATGGTAGGCTGCAGTCATCGAAATCTCATCTTATGTCATTTTTACAGGGTATCTTATAGACAGAATTGGAGGAGGGACTTTTTGGAGTTAAACATCAAAGAAAGCATACATCTGAGGGCAATAAACCTAACGAATCCACATCTGGCCAGGACAAAGTCATTTGCAGATCAAAGGTTGAATCTCTCAGTAGTCTGACCCATTGATCTTAACATTATCATAGAGACAAAAGCACAGCTGTCGAGCTCAAATGGTCAGGAAGCGTTCTCAAACACCTGAATTTCCTGATACACTTTCTTAGAAAGAAAAGTATCTAAATTAAACATTTAAAATAAAATTTGTAATACTTCAGTCCTCTGCTATTTTCATTATACATGTTGCCCCTTGGTAGTATTATTAGATAATACGGGATTAGTTTCCATTGTTATGCTGATGAAACTCAACTATATATCTCAACAAGACCAGATGAAACTTCTAAACTAAAAACTTCTAAACTAGTGTGTTAAAAATATAAAAGATTGGATGACCAATAATTTTCTCCTATTAAATTCAGATAAGACAGAGATATTACTTATTGGACCTAAAAACAGTACACAGAATCTCTTGGATTACAATTTTCAACTAGACGGATGTACTGTTACTTCCTCTACAGTCAAAAATCTGGGTGTTATATTAGATAGCAACCTGTATTTTGAAAATCATATTTCCCATGTTACAAAAACTTCTTCCATCTTAGAAACATTGCCAAGCTACGGAACATGTTAAGTGTTTCTGATGCAGAAAAGTTAGTTCATGCATTCATGACCTCTAGACTGGACTATTGTAATGCACTGCTAGGTGGTTGTCCTGCATCCTCAATAAACAAGCTACAGATAGTACAAAATGCTGCGGCAAGAGTCCTTACCAGGTCAAGAAAATATGATCATATTACTCCAATTTTACAGTCACTGCACTGGCTACCTATTAAGTTTCGTATCAGTTACAAAATATTATTACTTGCCTATAAGGCCCTAAATGATTTAGCTCCTGCGTACCTAACTAATCTTCTATCACGCTACAATCCAACCCGCTCCCTAAGGTCGCAAAACTACGGACTCTTGCTAGTACCTAGGATAGCAAAATCCACTAAAGGAGGTATAACTTTTTCATATTTGTCTCCCAAACTCTGGAATAACCTTCCTGATAATGTTCGGGGTTCAGACACACTCTCTCTCTGTTTAAATCTAGATTAAAGACACATCTCTTTAGCTAAGCATTTATATAATGCATCTCACAATCGTGTACTGCCAGTCTATCTGAACAAATGCACATTATTATGCTTTAGCTTGGGTTATACTGATAATTTCATCCAGGGTTATTCCTGGATGGAACAACTGCCACGCTAATTGTCTTTATTGTATCTCTGTTTCTGCAGTAGCTAGGAATTACACTAGCTTCAGTCTGGATCCAACCCTTAAACGATCTGAGATGACCGAACACCTGAGAAGAGATGATGACAACCCCTCAGAGGACCTCAGAGGAAGCCAACCATCAGCGATTATACTGAATTAACCAAATTTTGCCATAAATGGTGGATCAGCACCAAGAGACAACCTCTACAGCCCTGAACGTCAGTGGAGTCTAGGACACATAGATGAGCCCCAGAGACAGATCTCCAGTGAGGAACTCGTCACCTAGACATCCATCGGGTAAAGACCACTGGAACCAGTGGACCACTTAAAATTTGACTTTGTTGCAGTTGGAACAAACTACTGGTTCTTCTGGCCGGAGGGGAACTGGCCCCCCGACTGAGTCTGGTTTCTCCCAAGGTTTTTTCTCCATTCTGTCACCGATGGAGTTTTGGTTCCTTGCCGCTGTTGCCTCTGGCATGCTTAGATCGGGGAATCTTCATTTCCAGCAAAATCATCGACTTGATTGCACAGATATTATTTAAACTGAACTGAGATGGACAATGCCATCACTAAATTCAATAATGAAATGCATTCAGCTGAAAATTGAGTGTTAAATCCTGTCATTTTACATTATTGACACAATTTGGCTATTTTTATATTGTGCAGTGCTTTGTTACAATTTGTATTGTTAAAAGCACTATATAAATAAAGGTGACTTGACTTGACTTTAAATATC
Organism: Gymnocypris eckloni scoliostomus; assembly: GCA_027564155.1. Lineage (NCBI taxonomy): Eukaryota > Metazoa > Chordata > Actinopteri > Cypriniformes > Cyprinidae > Gymnocypris > Gymnocypris eckloni. The sequence goes on along the minus strand of CM050412.1, from coordinate 13,746,929 downwards.
AATATTTTAAAACAAAACCGCTTCACTGCTCAACTCGCTTAAAACACAGTACAAAACATTATATAAAATACTTTCATCCTTTTTTATAGATTTTCTTCATCATGATTTTAAGATTGCTATAAAAATGAATGCATAAATGCATATTTATGTTTTATTATTATAAATATTAATAAAATATACACTACTGTAAATTGTGGACTGTTCAGTCTCCTGTGCTCACCAAAGCTGCATTTTTTCACAGACGGACAAACAGACAGATAGATGAATTAATTAATTAATTAATTAATTAATATTGTGAAATATATGGTCTTTCAGAAAGCATAGCTGACTTGGTGCTCAAACTTTATTATTATTATTAAAGTTGAAAACAATTGTTTTGCTTTTTGTTTTCTTCAGGATTCTTTAATTAATAGAAAACAATAGTGAGTGACGTGATATACGACCAAGTATGGTGACCCATACTCAGAATTTGTGCTCTACATTTGAAACCATCCAAGGTGCACACACACACACAACAGTGAACACACACCAGAGCAGTGGGCAGCCATTTATGCAGCGGCACCCGGGGAGCAGTTGGGGGTTTGGTGCACCTCAGTCGTGGTATTGAGGGTGGAGAGAGCACTTTACATTCACTCCCCCCACCGATAATCCCTGCCGGCCCGAGACTCAAACTTGCAACCTTTGGATTACAAAACTTAATGACTTCCTACTTTTGAATGTTAGTGTATATATATATTATGATAAATATATAGGTCCAGATAAAAAAATAAAAATTGATACAAAATAAAAATATAGTACACTCATTGAAGAGGATAATTTTGACAGTGACACTTAATTGTATTGAACCACAACAAATTACACAAACAAAATACATAACACAAATATTAAATATTTAATCAATATTCACTAAATGAGACAATCAACAGTACAATCTCATCTCTGCTTACACGCTATGAACTTTGAATAACAAAAGTTACATACAAATGCAATAAAGAATGTTGATGCAAATTTATTGGTATCAAAATTGACCTGAGAGAGTGAATACATTTAATCTTCAGAAAAAATGCACAGTGACCTGTGTTTTGTTTTTGTTGTCTGATGTAATTCTGCATTCTGGCCTGAAGAGGCAGTACAAACCACTATTACACAAGTAAATAAATCAGGAATTGGCTGTACAGACTGCTGAAAACAGCATTTGTTTCATTTGTTATAATACAATATGTAAAAAAAACAATGTATAGCAAGTGACACTTTGAAAGTGATTCCTGTGGAAAATGAAGCTTTCCTGCTGTTTGCACAAAAGCTCTTGATATGGTTTCATTTAATGATCCTATTTCCATTTTGGAACAGGCTGAATGCAGGACCCACAGTTAAATCACTAACATGTGTGCTGCAAAACAGCTTTTTTTGTTGTTGTTGGGAAAAACAGAATTGAAGTTGCCCTGGAATAGCTGGGCCAATTTCTGGTACAGTCGGTAGGTACTTCCCCAGATATAAATAGATTGCTTCTGAGAATAAAGATATAATTAAAGCAAAGATCATAAAATGTTTTATTTTACCATTTTAGCAGTTAAGACTCTCATAATGAACTTGTGTCTTTGTTTCAGAGTCTGGTAAAGCTCAGCTGCGTTTTAAAGATTAAAAGATCCCTTCCATTCTGAATGTGCCGTTTGTGGCCTGCAGACGCAGTAGCGTTTCTAGAAAGTTTTGAGTGTGGTTTTGAGTTGCAATGTTTCAACAACAGATATCCGGTCATGGTAAAAACTCAAGCCGGTCAGAAGCTCAACGTCTCTGATTCGCGCCACGTGAAACTGAACCCAATCCTGGAGCCATGAGTAGTCCGAGCCATTCTGGAGGAATAAATGGTAAAACAAAACAGGGTGTGTAAAAATACACGCATAATGAGAGAGAATCAACAATTCCTTTTTTTATAAACATATTTGATTCATCTCATGAAATGTTTTAATAAATTATTTCATATTATGCTTGCCCTTGTGAAAAAGAAGCACACTTGAGCATACTTTTAAGAGTGCTTAAGGAAATTATATACTTTAAGTGTGAACTGAATGTAATGTTATTAGCCACTTTAAATCTACATTAAATCAAATTAGTTGACATGTTTGACCCATTCAGATAGGACTTAAAGTGATAGTTCACCCAAAAATGAAAATTCTGTCATTAATTACTCATCCTCATGTCGTTTCAAATAGAGATCGACCGATATATCATTTTACCGATATTTAAGCATTTTACCATACACAGTTGTACAGAGTATAACCAGCAGTGGGCACGGTTCACTCAGGAAAAGCTCCAGCACGACCACCGCATGTAAATTTATACAAGATTCATTCGTTTGAAACACGCTAAATTATATTAACATTTACTGTATAACCATTATTTTGCCAATAATCATCTAAATAAATACCTCTCTATTGAAATTAATTATTTATTATCTCCAAATCCCAGTTTGAGTATAGTTCTGTGTAAATAGATAAACCGCGCTGTCAGCAGTTTTCATAATTTAGAATGACAAAAAACATTTTAAGAATTCTGATAAAACATGCCAGTTAAGAAATGCAACAAAATACGATGTTTTGTTTGTTATAGCTTATTTCAATATTCCAGAGAATATTATTCAGTGAATTAACAATATCCAGTGAATTATTATTCACTCTTTAGTCTATTAAACAGCTTATAAACCTAAAACTGTAGTTTAAAATGAAGTTGATATGACTCTTGTCCTTTATTTTCTCCATTTGAAAACATTAGACATTATTTTGCTTACTGTTAATATCAGTGTTGCTGATGATGCTTTTGATAAATAAAATTTAAAGTTTTTTAAAAGTTATAAAATTTAAAAGTTTTTATTGTTGTAATTTGAAGATTCAATTTTACATGAAAGAATGATAATTTTCAACAGTTTTTTGTTGTTGTTAAGATTACTGAAAGGAGGAAAAACCAAAGCAAAGAATGGATTTACTTCAATCTTTTATTTATTTAATTTATAACAGTAAATAAATATCGGTTATGCATATCGGTTACATAAACATGCAAATAATTGGTATCGGTTATAAAAAAATCAATATCGGTCGATCACTAGTTTCAAACCCATAAGACTTTCGTTTCATCTTCAGAACACAAATTAAGATATTTTTGAGGCATTCCGAGTTCTCATACCCTGTATAAACAGCAAGGATACTACCACGATCAAGGCTCAGAAATGTAGCAAGGAGATCAGTAAAATAATCCATATGACATCAGTGGTTCCACCGTAATTTTACAATGCTATGAGAACACTTTTTGTGTGCAAAGAATAAAAAAATAACGACTTTATTCAACAATTCGTCTCCTCCGCGTCACCCTTAGCGCCATTCTGGAGAGTATTACATACTAGGGATTGAACGACTTCTGATTTTTTAAAGTCGACTTTTATGTGATGAAAGTCAAGTTGAAGTCGACTAGTCGCTGATGATGTCATTAATGAACAAATAAGTCTGGAGCTGTGACAAATGCCTTGTGCACAGCTATGAAATATGACACAGCGCTGCCCACATGACTATTGCACCTATAACAGCTTATTTGTATCAGTCCTTTAGTCTTTGGATCACAGAACAGTGTTGACAATAAATTTCCGCACTGAATGATTCTGTGCGCACAATCTGCGCGTGATGTATTGTACGTGCTGCACGTCCTGATTTTGCTGAGTTAGATGTGTTCCTGGGCACTACTGTCTGTAGCCAATGTGTGTGCAGCACTGTAGGTGGATACATTGTTTAGGTTGTTTACGTTTTGATCTCAACGTAAACAACATATCCATGTACATACGTTGAATGTGTTGTTTACATATGTGATACTCTCCAAAATAGAGCTATAGGGTGACAAGGAGGAGACTAATGAGGAGACTAATTGTTGAATAAAGTCGTTATTTTCTTTGCAAACAAAAAGTATTCTCATAGCTTCGGAGGGTCAGAAAGCTCTCTGAATTCATCAAAAATATCTTAATTTGTGTTCTGAAGATGAATGAAGGTCTTACGGGTTTGGAACGACATGAGGGTGAATAATTAATGATATAAGTTACATTTTTGGGTGAACTACCCCTTTAAGTACATATTTATTTATAATTTCACATTTAGTTCTATCATCTTTGAAAAATGGTTGAAGTGTACTGCCAAATGTGTGTTGTTTAACTAGTTTCATTTTTTTTTTTTTTTTTTTTTTATGGATAACAAGTTACCTAACAAGCAAGGTTTTACTTGTGGATAACAAGTTACCTAACAAGCAAGTAACTCAGCTAGGCCTACTTCCTGCCTAAGATCATGAATGGCTGATTATTACATACATGACATGTTTCCAGACCCTCAGCTCGATGAGGAAGAATGAAAGACACAGCATCTAGAGGACCGTCACATTGTCGGACGGGAATGGACGAGTTCTTACAACTTGTAAGAATCACAAAGAAATGTGTTGGGATGGGAGCCCCGTTCCTGAAAACAGAGGAGAATCATCTATATGAGGGAAGAATTCAGTCGAATGCATTGTTAAATCCATTTTGAGCAGTGTTTGGCCACTAGTAGGCAGTATGTGAACTACCAATAGGTCTATTCGTAAATGATGCATTTGGCCTAATAAAATATTTTTTCTCATATAGCCAGATGTTAGACCTAAGCATAAAGTCTGGTCCAATTTGTATCTTGTTCTTGTCATCTTAGACAGGAAAACACCACCTGACCAACATGTATAGTGACCAACCAGTTCATTTAGATTTTAAAGTGGAATTTAAGAAAAAATAAGTCTGAAATAGATTAGTAGTAAAGTGTTATTTTAAGATATTAATTTTGCTAACTTACGGGTTTCCTTGTTCATAAAGTCATAGTTCCCATCAAAGTCATTGTCAAATATTGGTCCGCTCACAACATTGACTCCATTCAGCTTTTGTGAAAATTTCACGAGCAGAACATCGTGAAAGTGATTCCAGATATCTGGCACAAAGACATTAAACAAACAACAGTGACACTATGAACAAACATGAAAGATCTAAGAGCCACAGAACCGACACAGTAGGGTTATCATCAATATATTACTGATGTAAACATTTACTTAAATAAAATACATGAAGTTTTATGTTAGCATTTTATGTGCCCAGACAGCACCTCAAGTTAACATATTAAAATAACTAAATAAACTAAATCTTAATACAAACTATTTAGACATTAAAAAAAGAACATTAAAAATACCAATAACAAATATATATATAACAAAATCTTTGGCACTAAAATAACACCGATACACACAGTACAGGAGAGGTTTATGTAACATAACACCAAATGATATGTAAAACAGTGATAACAACATTTGAGACATAATCACAATATTAGTGTAGAGTGCTGTCCATAATTCTGTTTATGCATAATTACTGTACTTAAAATGCTTAATTTGCACCTTTCTGTTTATTAAGTTTAAGTGACTGAAAGCAAACAAGTTGTTGCAAAGAACCACAGAAGGATCCTAATGAACGATGCTGTTTTGGATTCTTATGAATCATAGGCCTATGATAAATGCTTAAATTTACTTGTGTAATCAACCGACAACAGATAAATGTGTTATGAAAGGCTGGTGCACCCAAAGTACAAACCCCACATGTTCAGATTATCACTGTGTAGATGTACTAAAAAGCAACTGAATGATTTCTAATGGAATGCAGATAGTTAATGTTACATGCACGTCATGTTGGTGGAGTTAGTTTGGGAAAGGAAATTAGTAATTTTCACTTGGATCTAAATACTTGCACAATACAAAGTTAATAAAGTGTTTACCATACACAGGTGTTGCAATTACCACTGATGAGTCTCTGAGGTTAAAGCAAAACATCAGTTAATTTGGTTCACAGACAAAACTGACTCAATACTGCTTTTTAATACAGCAGATCTACATTCATTATGACTTGTGAGAATCACCTGGCGTAAAACTGATTTATGGAATTGTTAAAATGGGTTTTCAGAGTATAACAATTTAACAGGAACATTTCCAAGGTGGGTTTGCAGTAATGCCATGATGTGCATCCAAAATTATAAAAAATACAATGCTGCTCTATAATGTCATTCATAGCTTAGTATTTTTCTGTTATTTATGAATTTTGTTCTGTGATTTCTGAATTCTCCAAAAACAGAGTTAGTATGGTTAACTAAAATGGAACACATCTTTAAAATCATTACCAGGAATAGAGATAAATAAATAATAATAATTAATTTATTAATAAAATAATAAATAATCCCAGTGGCACAAAATCACTTTCACTGACTTTTCATTAACTGTTCCCATCTGGTGGAATGACCTGCCTAACTCAATCCGAGGAGCTGAATCCTAACCCATCTTCAAGAAACGGCTAAAACACATCTCTTCCATATTTATTTGACCCTCTAACTCTAGCACTCTCTATTCTAATTTTATTTTATCTAATCTGTCTCCTTTTTATAAAAACAAAAACATTTGACCCTCTATCACTTGCATATTTATTCTCTAACTGTAACTGTGTGTAAAACTAACACTAGGGTGAATCCCAATTCTCTGTCTTACCCCTTCCCCTGAGTTTTGCGTGTTCACGTGAGAGTAAGGGCTGTCCCAATTCTCGTTTTGGTCGAGGGGTAGAGCTAAGGGGAAGGGGTAAATACCCCTTAAAACCAAGAATTTTCGTGAGCTTAACTTACTTGAAACCAAGGGGTACCCAAAACACACTGCGGCCAGATCATCCAGAGAGTATTTTCGGCTTAAATAATTTATTTAAAATTACGACAGTCTTGTTTTGTGCTCTACACAGTCCTGTAACTTACATATATATTTACAACCATGTTCTTAGTTAAAACGTTTTTAAATCGCTATTTTTCCACGCTAACGTTACATTGCTGATTTGCACAACAGTCCCGCATTTCTCTGACTAGAGAAAACATCACTTAAACCCACGCAATCGACATACACACACTTGCAGACGGAGAGTTTGTGGTCAACACTTGTCGCCTCTGGTGACGTAGCAGCCAGCTAGCGACGATGTATGATGACGTAACAGTAATCAAGTGGCGTCTCATTTCATAGGGGTATGTTTTCACCCTTAGCGCTAATCACTCGGTTTTGAGGGACAAGGGCTAGGTGTAAGACGAAGGGGTAAGACAGAGAAATGGGATTCACCCTAAGTTTAATTTTTCTATACTGTTTTCAAAAAAAAAAAAAAAAAGAACCTTCCTACGTGTACTTAACCAGGACTTGTAATAGCACTTGCATGTTGTTGCTCTTTTGTTGGTTTTGATTGCTTCTATAATGTCCTCATTTGTAAGTCGCTTTGGATAAAAGCGTCTGCTAAATGACCAAAAAAAAAAATGATGGGGGTGAAATAAAATATAAGAAACCTAATAAACATTAAAAACTCATTTAGAATATAAGAAACTTAAACTTACTTTTATTTCAGCTAGTTGACAAAAAACGACAGACTTATTATACAAACACAGAACTAAATTACTAAAACTTTTATCAAAATTAAAATGAAAACCGAAATCAAAATATTAACAAAAACTATAATAGTATGTCAATGACACTTAAATAAGACTGACCGAAAATAGCCGTAAAAAGAAAAATTGCACTCAAAAATAAAAAAATCTGTCATTGTTTACCTCTCAGTTGTTCCAAACCTGTATGAGGTTCTTTCTTTTGTCAAACAAAAAATTGAATATTTAGAAGAACCAAATTTTTGTTGGTCCTCATTGACAAGAAAAAAAAATACTCTAAAAGTCAATGTCTATCAGAAACGGTTTGGTCTTCAAAAAAAGAAAGAAACTCATACAGGTTAGGAACAACTTGAGGGTGAGTTGCCTAACGGACGGCAATTATCATTTTTGGTTAGTTATCCCATGACACATTAATAAATAAGCTTTCCAATGGTGTGTGGTTTGTTAGGATCAGACAATATTTGGCCGAGATACAACCATTTGAAAATCTAGAATCTGAGGGTGCAAAAATCTAAATCACCTTTAAAGTTGTCCAAATGAAGTTCTTAGCAATGCATATTACTAATTAAAAATTTAGTTTTGACATTTATGGTAATAAATTTACTAAATATCTTCATGGAACATGATTACTTAATGTCCTAATGATTTTTGACATAAAAGATAAATCTATTATTTGTCTCACTCAGATAACAAAGCCATAAAATTACATTGAGAAACCTGCAGTTCTTCGGGTGCTCTGTTGAGTATTCCTAGGTGGTTTTTGGTAGGTCAAGCATCCCTTTCTTTAATTTTGGTATAAATGCTTGCTGGCCTCAATTCAGCTGTGATCAACTGACTCTAATTATAGGGCAACTTTAACTAGAGAATATTTTCCTCTTCAGGGAGTGTTGCATATCTTTTATTAAATTAGAGCACAGCATTCTCATAGTCTCATTTATTTAGAATGTGTTTTAGTAGTTAAGTAGGACAACGTTCACTCTGCAGATGACACAGCTCTGTAGATCAAGGTTCACACCCATGTCTATGCAAACACTTGCAAAACAGTTAATTATCATGCAATGTAGGATCTTTAACATTCTACTTGCTTAAAGTCAGACGTGTCCAAACTCGGTCCTGAGGGCGGTGTCCTGCAGAGTTTAGCACCAACTTGCCTCAACACACCTGCCTGGGAGTTTCTAGAATGCCTAGTAAGACCTTAATTAGCTGTTTCAGGTGTGTTTGATTAGGGTTGGAGATGCACTCTGCTGGACAGTGGCCTCCACAGGTTTGGACACCCCTTTAAAGTGAAGGTTTAACATCAGTATAAATATTCATGGGCGCCATTATGTTGGGCAAAGTCTTTTGTTATTTTAAGGACTTCTAGTGTTAATGTATTACACTTTTCCAAACAGAAAGTTGTACATTCTGACTTCATGAGCTGGAATGCAGAAAAACAGCCTTTAATAAAACAGGCAGCATGTGGAACCCATTCTGAATACAAAGTTCAGTATTTTATTTTGATGATAGCTGACAATGGCACTCCAGACCCATGTGTTTTGGTTTTTGCTATTGTTGACATCAAAGTTTAGTGCGTGTAATTAAACTGTACAGGTTTTTGCACAAATATAACTAATAAACCATAATGACCACAATGTTTCCTAGCACTTCAAAGTTGAATCACTAATAAAATCTACATTTTAACCAACCTCAGAACTAATTATGCGTAGAATCTGGATTTGAAGATTCATTCCAGCATGCCATTCATTTTCCATTTACTTTCCAAGCATACAGCAAATCTTTTGGATATATTCGTATTGGCAGTCAGAAGAAAAACATCATGCAGTTCTAGCCAGTACAAACATGCAAATTGCAAGCGTACAGGACATAACACAATAAATCACAAAAAGTGCAAGTAAGAAAGAGATCCCAGTTGTCAGGTTGTCTCCCTGTAGTCTGCATAATGTTATAAGCTGAAGGTAAAACATGGCTTACCTTTGAAAACAGGAAACATGGGCACCATGTTGCTTGTAATTAAGGAGTCTGGCTCAGTTCCTGTGGGACTGAAGTCTGGGGGAGAAAGAAAGCTTTTAGACTCCTGTCATGATATAACAGATATAGCAGAGTAAACAACAATTTTATTACACAGATCTCTGGATACACTGATTGCCCAAATTGCAGAAATTTGTGTTTAAACATTTTTGTATAATGACCACTAAACTGTAAAAAACTGTTAAAAAATGTAGGGTCAGTAGGATTTTTGTTTTGAAATAAATTATTATTTTATACAGAAAGGATGCATTAAATTGATAAAAAAAGACAGTAAAGATTTGTATATTGTTCCAAAAGATTTATGTACAAATAGTGTTGTTCAGTTGAACTTTTTATTCCACAAAAATATGAAGCAGCTGCATAACTGTTTTCAACAGATAATAATACATTTTGAAAAATATATTAAGATAAAGTAGTTATTTCAAATTGTAATAACATTTCACAATATTTAAGTTCTACATTTTAGATCAAATAATTATCCTAAAACTCTAGGACCTTTTCCCATAAGTGATAGAGGTCAGAAAGTGAGTTTTGTGTAAAGGTCTTAAAGTAAATACAGATATCCGTTGGACTCACTGGGCGGATGCAGGAGGCCAAAGGTCAGAGTGGAATTGTTCTTATAGAATGAGCAGGACTGTCTTGCACTGGCCTGCACACGCACATCTGCACGCACATGTGTCTGCTGAGGGCTGGACGCTCACCTTTATTTGACAAAGAGAAGAAAGAAAATCAATGATCAGAGGAAACAGTGCTTAGTGTTTAAAACACTCATCAAGTGCATGATAGAATTCCTGTTAGACAGATTGCAAGTAAAATATCCTCAGCGTTTTCCACTTAACAAGAGATTTCCTACAGTAAATGTACATCTTTCAAGCTTTAAGAGATTTGCTTAAGAAACACGTCTCTAGTCTTGACTTAAAATAAGAAAGAGAAAAAAATGTGCCGAGAAACACTTGATGAGCGAATGCAGTTTGTCACTGTCTCGCTGTGTTGAGTGTTAGCGAGTGTGATTTACTCTGCGGTCGGCCCACAAAACGAGCAGCACATGCTGAAGTGTGGAAAGTGAGGCCGTCTGTCATATTTCCTGACCTCACTGAGGATCGCCATTAAACCCTCTGGCACATGTACACCTTCCTGTTTGAACCGTAATTACAAATTTAGTTTATGAAAAAGAAAGTGTTTAATTGCACTTAATCTCATCTCATTTCACCAGCATTTACTCACCATTGCATCAGTTAGAAAGGGTTCACACAAAACAAGGGGAGTCCGCTTTTAGCTATTTTTGTCGGCCGCAGTTGGAATCAGCTTCCAGAAGAGACCAGATGTGCTAAAACATTAGCCACATTTAAATCCAGACTCAAAACTCATCTGTTTAGCTGTGCATTTGTTGAATGAGCACTGTGCTACATCTGAACTGATTGCACTGTTTAATAATTTTCTATTCTTAACTGTTTATAATTAATTTAAAATACATTTTTATATAATTTTTTTATTGTTGTTTTTTATTCCTTGTTTTTATTATTATTTTTAATGTCTATTTCACTACCTTTTATGTAAAGCACTTTGAATTGCCACTGTGTATGAAATTTGGTATACAAATAAACTTGCCTTGTCATTGTGAAAAAGTAGTGCACATAATTATATTGATTGTGCACTTGTAGTGTATGTCAAATCATAAGTCTATCTTTTTAAACTATACTTCTAAAACTGTAAAGGCCACTTAAGTATACTTGCTGTGTATAGAGAACACTTATGACTGTCTTAACACATTTTAGTAAACTTAAAAAGTTAAAGGTTTTACTTTAAAAGTACATTTTAAATCATTATGTTTTAATAATCGTGACTAACATGTAAGATACTTGATTCAAATTTCAACTGTAGTGTGTTATTCAATCAGAGTTAATATATTTGAAATGTACTAAACTGTAAATTCATCATTACATACGTATACAAAAGTATTTAAATGTATTGCATACTAAAAGTATATTTTAGTTTTCTAGAGAGCATTTTTTATTCGAGTCAAGATGAGTCTTTTAGATGAGTCGTACAAGAGGAGTCATGTAGAGCATCCCCCAAACAGATACATTTGCAAACATTTTATTTTTATCATTATTTTTATTACAAGTACACTAACAAAATTATGATCTAAATACTAACAGTTATGACTGACTGTGATATCATGAGGTCTTTAAAGTGGAGTTTATTGTTGACGAGACCTCTAAAACAATAGCTCATTTTAAGCGGTTACAATGTTGCACAGCAGGGGTTTTCATTTGACATTTTCCTGTGATTATTTTCTGAAGATGTCCTGTGGGATTTAAATGAGCTACACCCCTTTTTAATTATTACAGGACTGGAACTTTAAAAAATCAATTGAAAAGTAATACTACTGTATATTATAGAAATAATATGATTAAGTGCAAATAAATGAAATGTTTTCACATACTTAATTGCTTTTAGCTGATACATGAAAATGTAATAGTTCAAATTGATATGAAATCAATTAATTGAAATTTAGAATACTTTTCTGAGTAGCCTACATATTTTGCATAATGTAAATACTATTATTTAATCCCTTTTAACTGGCAATACGAGTAGGAATATGCCCACAAAACAAAAATAGAAGTGCTTATCAAGTAATTTCATGGGGTCTTAAGACTAGTCTTACCGTTGCATTCAAATAGTATGAGACCCAAAGGGCATCAGGATGTTTCTGCTGTATCCGCTGACGATGCAGTGTGGTGAAGTATACAGTAATCTGACTGCTCCTGAAGAACACGTGGATTCCATAAGGCAGATGAACATGCTTCACATTAGAGTCTATAAAAAGATCAATAAAGAAATATTGACCTGAAAAGTTTCAAACACAGTGCTTTCTAACATAATGTCAATGTGAACTATTACAGACAAACAGTTTACTCACTTGAGTTTGAGTCGATGAGACGCTGGTTCAGACGGTTCACCTGAAAAAGTTTGGGGAAATGTTTATACAAACCCGATTCCAAAAAGGTTGGGACACTGTACAAATTGTGAATAAAAACAGAATGCAATGATGTGGAAGTTTCAAATTTCAATATTTTATTCAGAATACAACATAGATGACATATCAAATGTTTAAACTGAGAAAATGTATAATTTTAAGGGAAAATTAGTTGATTTTAAATTTCATGGCATCAACACATCTCAAAAAAGTTGGGACAAGGCCATGTTTACCACTGTGTGGCATCCCCTCTTCTTTTTATAACAGTCTGCAAATGTCTGGGGACTGAGGAGACAAGTTGCTCAAGTTTAGGAATAGGAATGTTGTCCCATTCTTGTCTAATACAGGCTTCTAGTTGCTCAACTGTCTTAGGTCTTTGTCGCATCTTCCTCTTTATGATGCACCAAATGTTTTCTATGGGTGAAAGATCTGGACTGCAGGCTGGCCATTTCAGTACCCGGATCCTTCTTCTACGCAGCCATGATGTTGTAGTTGATGCAGTGTGTGGTCTGGCATTATCATGTTGGAAAATGCAAGGTCTTCCCTGAAAGAGACGACGTCTGGATGGGAGCATATGTTGTTCTAGAACTTGGATATACCTTTCAGCATTGATGGTGCCTTTCCAGATGTGTAAGCTGCCCATGTCACATGCACTCATGCAACCCCATACCATCAGAGCTGAGCGCTGATAACAACTTGGGTTGTCCTTGTCCTCTTTAGTCCGGATGACATGGCGTCCCAGTTTTCCAAAAAGAACTTCAAATTTTGATTCGTCTGACCACAGAACAGTTTTCCACTTTGCCACAGTCCATTTTAAATGAGCCTTGGCCCAGAGAAAACGCCTGCACTTCTGGATCATGTTTAGATATGGCTTTTTAACCTATAGAGTTTTAGCCGGCAACGGCGAATGGCACACCGACAATGTTTTCTGGAAGTATTCCTGAGCCCATGTTGTGATTTCCATTACAGTAGCATTCCTGTATGTGATGCAGTGCCGTCTAAGGGCCCAAGATCATGGGCATCCAGTATGGTTTTCCAGCCTTGACCCTTACGCACAGAGATTGTTCCAGATTCTCTGAATCTTTGGATGATATTATGCACTGTAGATGATGATAACTTCAAACTCTTTGCAATTTTTCTCTGAGAAACTCCTTTCTGATATTGCTCCACTATTTTTCGCTGCAACATTGGGGGAGTTGGTGATCCTCTTCCCATCTTGACTTCTGAGAGACACTGCCACTCTGAGAGGCTCTTTTTATACCAATCATGTTGCCAATTGACCTAATAAGTTGCAAATTGGTCCTCCAGCTGTTCCGTATATGTACATTTAACTTTTCCGGCCTCTTATTGCTACCTGTCCCAACTTTTTTGGAATGTATAGCTCTCATGAAATCCAAAATGAGCCAATATTTGGCATGACATTTCAAAATGTCTCACTTTCAACATTTTATATGTTATCTATATTCTATTGTGAATAAAGTATAAGTTTATGAGATTTGTAAATTATTGCATTCCTTTTTATTCACAATTTGTAGTGTCCCAACTTTTTGAATCGGGTTTGTATATATATATACACACACACATATATTATTTATTTATTATTATTATTAAAATAAGCAACAAAACATGAAACAAGAATTGCAGCAAAATGTAAAACTTTAAATACAATTTTAAAACATAAATAATAAGTTTGGGATCAGTAAGATTTTTTAATGTTTTTGAAAAAAATTATCTTATGTATTTGTCTTTTTATGTATTATGTATTTATTTGAAAGAAATGCTATAAAAACAGTACTAATCTGAAATACTATATATATGTACAATTTTAATTTATTCCTGTGATGTTACTGATCCCAGTAGAGTATGTATACTGTGTGTATATTTATACTAGGGACAAATTACTAAACAGTTACTAATTTTAACTGTTAAGCACAAGTGGCTTGACTCACTTTTTTCAAAGACTAAAAAGAACATGTGATTGTAACAAACCACTGGAAAAAATAAAGAAATTCAGACAACACCACAAAGCCAAAAATGAATGTGTGATGTGGATCATCATAGAGACACAAACAACAAACATAACTCAAAGAAATTCCTTTGAGTCACAGATTGTAATCCATTCTGCAACAACATTAACTGCAAGACTATTGTAACTCCCCTCAAGCATACGCTGGCACAAGTGGTTTCCCTACTGGTTTATTTGGCTTTTTCCTCCCAAATCCACAGTGAAAACTCGCACTGTTCAACGACATGAGTGGGTGACGCCACGCGATGCAGCAAGTTTGCCGAATGGGATTGGCACATGTTTGCAACGTCTGGAGTGCATTGTTGAAGGACTAACAGATGAGCAAATACTGCACACACATACACGCATACAGATTTAAGAAGATGCACACAAGTACAAAGAACAAAACAATGGACTAAGTTATTAAGAGTTTAAGTATTTAAGAATCGCCTAAGAAGAGAGGTTTGTAAAGGTTCCCAAAGAATTTGTATTGTAAGTGAAGGTTGTGCATTTGCAATGTGTGTGAGAAGCGTTTAATTTGTTTGCTTACATTAAATTCAAGATTGCAGTTTATATACATATGTAAAGATTTTTTCAGAATTAAGATTTCAAATTTAAAAGGGTTTTGTAAATGCTATTTGATATTAACCTTTTCAAGTGTTTGAGGTGATTTATATTGAGTATTTGAAAATCTTTGGGTGTTCAAGGCTTAAATTGATTGCATTTTAGTGACATGTGACTTTGATTAAGGGCCAATATTGGTTTAGATGTAATTTATGAATTTTTCTACCTATAAAGTTGGGTTAATCTAGTTGCTCAAATGTCAGAGCCAAATGTGCCCACAGTTTATGCAAGGGACAGCATTAAGGATAGTGCAGATTCTCAAGCACAACCTGAAATAAGTCAAGAGGGTATTGAAGTACAGCAAGAAAAGGAACAATAGTTAAGACAAAGTAAAAGACAAATAACTCTAACAGATAAGGGTAGAGAAATGCAAGTTGCAAAAATTAAATCCCTTCAACAAAGGTTTATTTATATTTATAACAAATGGAAAACATATGTCAAATCTTCTGTTTAACGTTATCACAACCAACAGAGACTCTATCTGATGACTTGCTCAATGATGTCATTGGTGATGTTAGAGGTCTTTCTGCAGATGTTCAGCATGTTTATGATGAGCTACGCAAAATTTCAACTCCAGAGCAAGAAATACGTCAAGAGTGGATTGTGTGTGGAGGTTTCTAACTTCGTTGTATCTAGAGCCTCAAGTCGATTGCAAGGAAGGACTGCAGAAGGAGAAAATGAAGATTGGCCAGAAGCAGGCTCTCTCTTCATGTCAAGTACGTCAAGTGAGTCAAGTTTTGTCTCTTCTATCTTGAAAGGAGCCTCGAGTGTTCAAGTAGGTCTTCTGTGAAGTGACAAGATGCTGCTGCAAGTCAGGCTGTTCTGGAAGTGTTAGAAGAACAAAATAAAGAACAACTGGAAATTCAGCTCGTAGAAGCTCAAGTTAAAAGGAAGATAGTTGATCAAGAGGCAGCAGCCACAAAGCGCCGTTTAGAGCAAGAAGCAGAAGAGGTGAAACAAAGAATAAGAGAGGAAGAGGAAGCCAAAATTAAAGCTCAACTGGAAGAAGAACATGGAGCGCTACAAAAGACTCTTGAGGAAAAACGAAGAAAGATAAAACAGTTGGAAGCAGTGAAAAGTCTGAAGGTAGCACGAGCGAGAATGAAGGTGTATGATCAAGAAAAGGTCATAGAAGATCAGAAAGACTTCCTGAAAATGTCTCCTGAACCACAAGCTTTGACCACCTCCTCCTCAAATGAAAGTACAGCAGATCTCGTGAAGGTGCTGGTAGGTGATTTAAGTGCAAATAGAATTCCAGTTCCTGAACCATCAGTATTCAGCGGGGATCCATTGAAGTACAGTGACTGGAAACTTTCCTTCGAAACACTGATTGACCAGAAGTACATTCAAGATAAAGAGAAGATCTATTACCTCCGTAGGTACAGTATGTAAGTGGCCAAGCTAAGAAAGCGCTCGATGGATATTTCTTACTTGGAACTAAATGTGCTTATGCTGCTGCATGGGACAATTTGGAGGAGAGATATGGAAATCTATTCACAATTGCAAAATCGTATAGAGATAAGCTCCAAGCGTGGCATAAGATAGGCTCTAGAGACAGTTTTGAGCTCAGAGAATTTGTTGATTTTCTTCGTAGTTGTGAGGCTGCCATGGTTCACATCAAGGCATTAGAAATCTTGAATGATTATAATGAGAACAGAAAGATACTTTCAAAGTTACCAGAATGGCTAACAGTGAGATGGAATCGTAAGGTTATTGAAATAGAAGAGGAGATTTACCAATTTCCTCCTTCAGCCAGTTTGTCAAGTTTTTGACAAGAGAGGTGAAAATCTGCCATCCTGTTACATCCTTACAAGCACTTAAACTAGGTGAGGTTGAAAACCCAAAGTTTCAAAAACGCTTTGTAGCAAAGACCCTAACTACAAGTACTAGTGAAAAACCTGTCATAACATGCATTTTCTGTCAGAAGACTGGACATATTGTGCACAAATGCAGGAAGCTTATGGAGAAATCAGTTTCAGACTAAATTAAATTTGTTCAAGCTGAAAAGTTATGCTTTGGTTGTCTTAAGCCTGGCCATTTCTCAAGGAATTGTAAGAGTAGGAGTGCCTGTGATATGTGCCACAAGATGCATCCAACCTGTCTTCATGAGGAGCAAATTAAAGAAAATCTAAAATTGTTACAAGCTAAGTCAAGTGCAAGTGAAGAACGGCAATGAGAAAGACCTCCATCAGTACAACCTAAAGAAATGACTACAGTTGTTACTTCAAATAGAGTAATTATTGATGAGACTAACATGCAAACAGCAGCAATAATTCCTGTCTGGATTTCATCCATAACTCAACCAGCACAAGAAGTTATTGTTTATGCTCTTTTAGACTCTCAAAGTGACACTACCTTCATTTTAAATGAAGTAGCTGAAGCATTAGATGCAAGTAAAGAACAAGTAAAGCTTAAGCTATCTACTATGACTTCAAGGACCACAGTGGTAAGTTCTCAAAAGGTAAAATACCTACAAGTCAGAGGTTTTTATTCTGGTAAAAGGATCTCTTTATCACCAGTCTACACTCGGGAGTTTATTCCAGCCAACAGAACTCATATACCAACAAATGAAACTGCAAAGGTTTGGTCTCATTTAAATCACCTCCAAGACAAGATAGCACCTCTCCAGGATTGTGAAGTTGGCTTGCTTATTGGATATAACTGCCCACAAACTCTCCTTCCAAGAGAAGTAGTTTCTGGCCAAGACCATCAGCCTTTTGCACAGCGTACCGACCTTGGATGGAGCATTGTTGGTCATGGGAATCCTTATGTAGACTATGGTGACGCTATTGGAACCAGCCATCGCATAGTAATAAGGCAAGTGACACCAAGTATGGATTCTCCTGCCAACCTCAAAACTGAAGTACACTATGTGAGTCAAATTAAAGTAAAAGAAATTGGTCCTTCAGATATAATAAAAGTCCTTGAATCAGACTTCTCAGATAGAGCTGGAAAACTGAATTACCCGAAGAGAATGTAAGGTGGGAGAAATTAAGGAAGAGGATCCTGAAATTGCAAGGCTCTGTGTGTAACACTGCTGTAAAGGAGAGCAGATCATTATTGGATCACCTACAGAAATTCTCTGACTGGTCAAGAGTTCTAAAGGCAGTTGCTATGCTGAAACATAAAATCAAACAATTCAAAAATGTGAAACAACCAACCAAAGAAAGTACAAGCCTAGAAGAAAGGAAAGAAGCAGAACTTTTTATCATCAAGCTGATTCAAAAGGAAGCATTCTCAGATGAGATAAAGAGTTTGAAGCTAAATGAAGTAGTTGCCAAGACCAAAAATGGACGGCTGTACAAGTTAAATCCATTCTTAGACAACAAAGGTATCCTGAGGGTTGGAAGACGCCTAAGTCAAGCTACGTTGCACACATACGTCAAGCATCCGTAATACTTCCCAAGAATAGCCACAGGTCAGCTTTAATTACTAAGCACTTTCACGAAAAGGTACATCACCAAGGATATGGAATGACAGTGAACGAACTGCGAGCTAATGGGTGGTGGATTCTCGGATGTAGTGGTGTGGTCTCATCACACATTTTTAAATGTGTCAAGTGCAGAAAGTATAGAAGGACTGCAGAAGAACAACGAATGGGTGACTTACCGCAAGATAGAATGGAAACAACTCCACCATTCACTTACGCTGGTATTGACTGCTTTGGTCCAATATATACTGTTTCAAAGAAGAAAGAAAGGAGCTTAAGAGATATGGTCTTTTACTTACCTGTCTATGTTCAAGGGCCATACACTTAGAGATAATTGATGACATGACCACTGATTCATTTATCAATGCTTTAAGAGCGTTTATTGCAATAAGACGAAATGTTCATCAGTTGAGATGTGACCAAGGAAGCAATTTTGTTGGAGCAAGAAGAGAGTTTGGAGAACTCATGAAAGGCATGGATCAAGAAAGAGTTAAGGCTCTAGGATGTGAATTTCTTATGAACCCTCCAGCAGCAAGTCATATGGGAGGTGTCTGGGAGAGGCAAATAAGAACCGTAAGAAGTGTTCTTTCTGTTGTTTTTGACCAGTCAGCACAGATGCTTGACAATACCTCTCTAAGGACATTCCTGTATGAGGTTATGGCCATTGTTAACAGCAGACCGCTCACCACTGAACATTTGAATAATCCATCTGGACCTGAACCTTTAACTCCGAACCACATTCTTACAATGAAGTCTACAATCATTCTACCTTCACCTGGACCATTTACAAGAGAAGAACCTGATCTTCGAAAGAGGTGTCGAGTACAGTATTTGGCAAATGAATTCTGGACCCGATGGAAAAGGAATACCTTTTAAACTTGCAGCCAAGACAGAAGTGGCACAAAACAGAAGGAACTTGAAAGTCAATGACATTGTCCTTCTACAAAACGATCTGGCACCACGTAATGAATGGATTTTGGCTAGGGTTATAGAAGTTTACCCAGGGTCAGATGGTAGGGTGCGAAAACTAAGATTGATGGTTAGTGACACCACGTTTGACAAGAAAGTGAAACCCATAACTAAAACTGCGTTTCTTGAAAGACCTATACATAAGGTGGTTGTTCTGCTGGAAGCAGGTTAAGAAGTATGAAGTTAAAGTGACTAGTTAAAGGAATGTTTTCAATGAAAGGTTGAAGTGAAAAATATAAATAAGTAACTTGCAATTTGAGAAATCTCACATTTAAGGTTGTGTGATTTTGTGGGAGTGTAACTGTTTGCTATTATATTGTATATATTATGTATGTTATTTACTTTTTTTATTATTTTCATTATGAAGAGAATAAGTTACATTTATTTGTGAATATATTTTTGTTATTTGGTCTGGGACTTTTATTTTGAACTATCGATGGTTGTATCAGGCAGGCCAGCTAGTTTTCTCAGTTCCTGTAAGCAAGCCAGCGGCAAGCACAAACGTTATGCATGTGCGTGCTTGTCTCTGGTAAAGGATTGGAACGTGAGATTAAGGAGTATTCAAGACAACTTCTTTCATGTAGCATGCAGCCAACGAGGTATTTCGCTTTATATTTGTTTTGTTTGCATTTTGTATGAAGTATGTTTGTTTGCTTACACATGTTTTGGTTTGTATTAAGTTAATATGGTTTTGTATTAATTATTTAGTTTTCACGGTGGATTTGGGAGGAAAAAGCCAAATAAACCAGTAGTATGGAAACCACTTGTGCCAGCGTATGCTTGAGGGGAGTTACAACCATTGCTAAAGGGCAAAAAACAAACAAACAAAAAATCCAACTTTGAACTATGTTTGAATGACATTCTGAAACTCTACCCACTTATTTTTTTTCAGAATTGTTATATGGACAGGGTAATATACTTGGCTTTTCAAACCTTTCAAACATCCATTTCTGGTTGCACTGCAACTAGGGATATTCATTTCAGTTATTTTTCCTAACCAATGCTCATTAACCGATTATTAACCGTTAACCGACAAGATTATTTTTAATTAGAACTTAATTAAATTAGAATAAGTATCTGTGACCCGTTAAAAATACTAACATTTGTTTTCCGGGGATTCATTTTACATGCGAAAAAAGCAGCAAACAACAGAACATGAGGATTCACGTGGACATCATATCACATTACGCCCCTGCAGCGCTTCTGCGAGCGGAGAAAAATATAATAAAGCTAGGCGCTATATATATATATATATATATATATATATATATATATATACATACATACATACATACATACATACATACATACATACATACATACATACATACATACATACATACATACATACACACACAGGTGCATCTCAAAAAAATAAGAAAGTCGTGGAAAAGTTCATTTATTTCAGTAATTCAACTCAAATTGTGAAACTCGTGTATTAAATAAATTCAATGCACACAGACTGAAGTAATTTAAGTCTTTGGTTCTTTTAATTGTGATGATTTTGACTCACATTTAACAAAAACCATTGCACACATGATCATGGCGGTGCGCACAACAGACGCAGCGGCTTCTCTCTCTCCCGACAGAATGGTGTTTTCGTGTTTTTTGTCTTGTAAGTCGCAATGTTTTTGTACATATTCGTCTCGTCTAACTGTCTTAAAGCACGCATACAGTCGTGAGTTTCTGCTCGATGTCGGCAGAACCACATTTTTTGAGTTAAACTCGCACGCCAAGAGCTGCGGGACCTCGGTTGCTCCGGAGGCCTACTCCATCACCGACCCCCACTACTGCATCTCGCCCACAGCGGGAGGCGCCAAGCGCATGAGAGGAAGCAGAAGAGGGGTAAGTGCGAGGTATCCGAGCTAGGCTTGCGGCTAACCCACACAAGCCAGCTATCCCCACCATCGTACTGGCGAACGTACGCTCTTTGGACAATAAACTGGACTACATCCGACTACATCGCTCTACTCAGAGGACTGTAAGAGACTGTTGTGTTTTTGTATTTACGGAGACATGGCTTAACAACAGCGTTCCGGACTGCGCCATTCAGCTCGAGCAGCTAACATGCTATCGAGCAGACAGAGCTCGCCGAGGGAGGTAAGAGACGCCGCGGCGGGCTTTGTGTTTACATCAATAATGTATGGTGCCGCGACGCTGTTGTGGTCTGCAAACACTGCTCACCCCTGGTGGAGTTTATGATTATTAAGTGCCGGCCGTTCTATCTACCGAGGGAATATACAGCCATTCTTCTCGTTGCTGTATACATCCCTCCCAACTCCAACAACAACAGGAGTGAGGCACTGAATTATTTGTACCAGCACATCAGTGAGCAGCAGACAGCCCACCCAGATGCTTTTCTCATCTTGGCTGGAGACTTTAATCACGCAGACTTAAAGAAAATCTGAAAATATCTTTCCCGAAAATATACCAGCATCTTTGACTTCCCTACAAGGGGAAAACACGCTGGACTTTGTTTACACCACCCAGAGTGAAGCATACAAGGCCCTCCCCATCTCGGAGCCTCAGACCACATCACTGTCATGCTAATGCCTGCATACAGACCGCTCGTTAAAGTCATCAAACCGACACACAAACCGATTCAAGTGTGGCGGAAGGGTCAGAGGCACTTCAGGACTGTTTCGACACCACTGACTGGAATATGTTCAAGCAGGCTGCCACATACAACAATACTACAGACCTCCAAGAATACACTGAGACTGTCACTGCCTACATAACCAAGTGCATTGATGATGTAACGGTCACAAAGTCTATCACTGTCCGGGCCAACCAGAAGCCGTGGCTGACAGGGGAGGTCTACAGACTTCTGAATGCTCGGAACACTGCCTTTAGAGCTGGAGATGAGGAGGGCCTGAGGACAGCTAGGGCCAACCTATCCCGCGGCATCAGAGAGGCCAAGAGACAGTACTCCAGGAGGATAGCCCATCGCTTCAGCGACAGCAGAGACACTCTGAGCCTGTGGCAGGGAATACAGACCATTACAGACTACAAGCCCCCACCACAGACCTGTGACAGCACCATCCCCCTGAACGAGCTGAATGCCTTCTTTGCTCGCTTTGAGGCACAAAACGGCACCACTGCACAGAAGACTCCTCCCGGCGACCAGGAGATGACGCTGTCCTCGGACAGCGTGAGGAGATCCCTCAGCAGGATCATTGCACGCAAAGCTCCGGGTCCTGACAACATTCCTGGGCGTGTACTGAGAGACTGTGCAGTGGAACTCACTGATGTCTTCACAGACATCTTCAACATCTCACTAAGTCAGGCTGTTGTCCCCACATGCTTCAAAGCTACCACCATCATTCCAGTCCCAAAGAAGTCATCCCCATCCTGCTTCAATGACTACCGTCCAGTAGCTCTCTCTCTCTCTGAGCGGAAGTTGAGTGAGTGAATGCGAGTTTGGGAGCGTGGTGTGAGTTTTTCTCTTTTTCTTTTATGTTTATTGTTTTTTTTTTTTTTAAGATAATTGGTTATTTTTAGTGGTATAGTTTAAGTGGTTTAGTTTATTGGTAGCGGCGACAACCGAGTCATGCCGGTTCGTGGAGCTGAGGCGTGGGGCTGGAAACACTCACACGCCGACATGCTTTTAAACTTTGTCCGACTATAGATTGTTCTGTGGAAGATTGTGCTTTGGCGGTTGGAGCAATTGTTGGTTACGATAGCATTAAATCCAGCTAGAATGAACAATGGAGTTGTGATTTTTGTGGATAGCTTTGATAAAGTTGCAACAATTGTTGAACAAGGTGTAGTAATTAAAGAAACCTTTGTTCAAGCGATACCGCTCGTTAATCCAGCAAAAGATTGTTTTGTCCCAAGTCCGTCCGTTTATTAGTAACGAAATGTTAGAGAGGAACTTGTGAGACATGGGCAGTTAATGTCGCCGATTAGATCGTTTCTCTCGGCTGTAAATCTCAGAAATTGAGACATGTTGTTTCATTTAGAAGGCAAGTTTTATGATTCTGAAGAACAACAGTGAGGGGTTGAACTTGGTGCTCAAGTTTAGAGTGGAGGATTATGACTACAATGTTTATGTATCCTCAGAAAAATGAAGTGTTTTGGATGCGGAATGGAGGGTCACCTCATACGTTCCTGCCCAGAAAAAATCACTGCTGAGACTAATAATAAAAACACAGAACATGGTGAGTCAAGTAAATCTCAAGGACAAAAACAGAATGAACAAAAGGATCTTCAGGGGAAAACACAGAAGGAGTTAGATGAATCTCGAGTTTTAGAACAGAGTGAATCAAATGAAACTCGGGGACAAAAATTGTTTGAATCAGATAAATCTCAAGGACAAAAACAGAATGAACAAAATGATCTGCAGGGACAAAAAACGGAGCAAATTAAATGAATCTCATGAACAAAAAAATAAAAATGAGTCCAATGAATCTCAGGGACAAAAACAGAATGAATCAGATTTAACAAAAATGAAACAAGTACACAAAGCCCAGAGGTTAGATTTAATTGTTGGAGAGGATTCTGTTGAGAACAGTCCACAGTGTAATACTGATACTGAAAAGGAGGCCAGTGCTAGCACTCAGAAGGAAGTGGAGGAGGTAGGATGTTCTTTGGATGGAGAAAGTGAGATGATCGTAGATGACAACGCTACCAACGATAATGAGAGGAAAATACAAATTAGAGACGGTTGTCAATTTTCTGTCAAAATGAAAAAGCTTCCTCTTTGTGATTGTTCTCAGACTGTTGACAGTGATGTTGAAGTGGACTCAGATTCTTTAGCTTTCTTGCAGTCTTTGTCCCTCCCAAAAAGTGGCTACTCCATGTTGAGTATTAAGAATTTTCTGAAGAATACTAAAGGAGCTAGAAATCTGAAAATTGAGTGTGTTTCCTGATTTACAACTTTTCATCGATTCTGTTAAGAATCTTCAAAAATGTTCTGAAAGTGAAGGAGAGAAAGGTTTCACTGATCAAGAGATTTTTGTTTAAAGAAATTTATTTTGAAAGCTAAAAGACAATTAGAAGATGGCGAGTATGATTAGTACTTTAAATTTGTTTTGGTTTTGTTTTTGTTTTCTTTTTTCTTTGTATTATGAGTGAGTTAAAATAGGTAGTCTGAATCTAAATGGAGCTAGAGATGAAGATAAAAGGGCTTCTTTTTACAGACTGTGCTCCTTAAAACTGGACATTATCTTTGTACAAGAGACTCATAGTACTGCTGATAATGAAGTTGATTGGAAGAGAGAATGGGAGGGTGATGTTTTTTTAAGTCATAAAACAAGTAATAGTTTTGGAGTGGGTATTCTTTTCTCCAAATGTTTGTTTGTTGAGTGTGAAGAGGTTATTAAAGGTTGATTGTTAAAAATTAGAGCAACATATGAAAATGTACAATTTGTATTTATTACTGTATATGCTCCAACTGTTGGTATAGAGATTGACTTTTTGGATACTGTAAGTGATGTTATTAGAGATTGTAATGATCAAGATTTTTATTTATAGGTGGGGACTGGAATTGCACAGAAAATAGACTTGATAGAAATTATGTGGAGCCTCATTCTGCCTCTACTCGTTTGATTTCAATTGTTAGAGACTCATGAATTATATGCTGTATGGAGAGGGTTAAATGGTGATAAAAGTCAGTATACTTGGACACATTGTAAAGACAATTTATTGTCTATGGCAAGACTTGATCGTTTTATTGTTTTAAATATAATTTTAATGTTGTTAAAAACTGCTTTATTAGCCCTGTTGGGTTTTCTGATCATTCACTTGTTGTAATTTGTGTTTTCCTAAAATGTGTAAAGCCTAGTAGTGCATATTGGCATTTTAATACAGCTTTACTAGAGGATACAAATTTTAAAGACATCTTTGTATCGATTTGGAAAAATCATCAAAACACAATTTTTTTTTTTATATCTTTACAACAGTGGTGGGACTTTGGAAAAGTCCACATAAAACAGCTGTGTCAACAATATAATTGTTATGTTACCAAAGTCTTGATGAAATCAGTGAAAGCTCTGGAGTCTGAAGTGGAAGAACTCCAGGGTTTAGCTGAGGGTACAAAGGATCAACGTTTTTTTGAAGCTCTTGAGTTTAAGAAGTCTGTGTTAACTAATCTCCTAGGGGTATCAGCACAAGGGCACTGGTTAGGTCCCGTTTTAAAGAATATAATGGAAATGGATGTCCCATCACACTTTTTTGGGATTGGAGCGAAAAAATTGTCAAAAAGACTAATTCATAGTTTAAAGTCAGATTCTGGGCCATGTGTTGTCTGATCATGCTGATATTCGTGAGCATGCGGTTCGTTTTATAGTAATTTGTATAAATGTGAGCACCATTTTTGTTGGAAATCTCTAAGCTTTTGATCTCAAAATGGGAATTGTTTCTATTGATCAAGAAAAAGCGTTGCTCCGGTTGAACACAAATATTTGTGGGAAACGTTGATTGCTTTTTGGGTTTACTCCTGGTTTATTAATAAAATCAAGACTTTGTATTTTAATGTTCAGAGTGTTTTGAAGATAAATGGTGTTTTGAGCGCTCCTTTCAGGTCCAGCGAGGAATTAGATAGTGCTGTCCCTCGGGGATGTTACATTCTCTGGCTTTTGAACCTTTATTACATAAACTTAGATCTGTTTTACAAGGTGTGATTTTACCAGGGTGCAATATACCCTTAAAGTTATCTGCATATGCAGATGATTTAGTCATCATGGTTGATAATCAACAAGATATTGACATGTTAACAAATATTTTAGCTCAATATGGTAACATTTCTTCAGCCAAAGTAAACTGGAGCAAAAGCTCTTAGTATAGGAGGAGTGATGGAAAAAGTTTCAATTGTCTGCAGGTTTGAATTGGAAGACAGATGGAGGTTTAAAATATTTAGGTGTGTTTTGGGTGAAGAACCTTTTGTCCTTAAAAACTGGGATAATTTTCTTGAAAGGATTAAGGATCGCTTTGCCAGATGGAAGTGGATTCTACCAAAATGTCTTATAGAGGTCGA
Organism: Gymnocypris eckloni scoliostomus; assembly: GCA_027564155.1. NCBI lineage: Eukaryota > Metazoa > Chordata > Actinopteri > Cypriniformes > Cyprinidae > Gymnocypris > Gymnocypris eckloni. The sequence goes on along the minus strand of CM050412.1, from coordinate 13,720,424 downwards.
GTTCTTATTATTAACAACTTGATTTCATCTACTTTATGGCATCGCCTATCATGTGTTGACCCACCTTCAGACTTGCTGTCAAAATTCAAGTTCTTGTGGATTTTTGGGACCGTCTGCATTGGACACTTCAAAGTGTATTATTTTTGTCGAAAGACGAAGGAGGACAAGGTTTAATTCATCTGAGCAGTAGAGGGGCAACTTTTCGTTTCCAGTTTGTGCAGAGGTTTCTATGTGGTCCCAAAGATCTGGTGTGGAGACCGCTGGCATGCACTATTTTGAACAAGCTGGGTGGACTTGGCCTAGACAGAACTTTGTTTCTGATGGATTTAAGGCAACTCAACACTTCAGGACTACTGAGTTTCTATCGTGGACTGTTTAAAGTCTGGAATCTGTTTAAAAAGGAGAGGACAGAGCATCATAGCTCATTGTACTGGCTTCTTCAAGAACCAGTTGTGTATGGGACTCATCTGAGTGCAACCTGTCAAATAGGTCCCAGTCTACTCAGACAGTTTTGCATGTCTAATGTAGTGACTTTGGGACATGTGATTCAGTTTCCAGGTGCAAACATGGACAATGCTATTTTCCTTGCTTCTCATTTAAAGATGCACTCTGTTCGTGTTATTGCTTCTTTGCTCAAAAAATTGAAAGAAGCTTTAACTGATTCTGAATGTACATTGTTGAATCTTTACTGTAATGGTTCTGTGCAACCTAGTGTTGATGATATTTTTCCTTTGGTGAGGGTTTTCCCAGATTTTAAGGACTGTACGGGTTTCTTCCTAAAAATTGATAATTCAAATGTGTTTGTGCATGATGCTGATAAGAAATTGTTATATAGATTGGTTGTTCAAATTTTTAATAAAGATAAATTAAATAAAAAAATTGACACTCCATGGAGAGCTCGCTTAGGTTTGATTGATGGTGTTGGACCTGAATGGAGAGCGCTGTATAAACCTCCACTGTTGAAGAAAGTTGCTGATTTGCAGTGGAGGGTTTTACATTCAGCTGTAGCTGTTAATGCTTTTATTTCTGTGTTAAACTCTGATATTAATCATGATTGCCCTTTTTGTACTCTTTGTGAGACAGTTTTTCACTGTTTTATGGACTGTTGTCGTCTCTTGCCACTGTTCTCAATGTTGGAAGATGTTTTTAAATAGTTTGAAGTGTTTTTTTCCAAACAGTTGTTTATTTTGGGTTGTAGGTATTCCCAAAGAAGGAGAGAGCAATGTCAACTTTTCAACTTTATTTTGGGAAGAGCAAAGATGGCTGTGTATATGAGTAGACGAAATAAGGTGGAAGGATCCACAGATGATAATGCTGTTTTTGTTTTTGTCAAAATGTTGAAAGCTCGTTTAAAAATAGATTTTAACTATTACAGGCTGATGAATGATTTAGAAAAGTTTTCCAATATATGGTGTTATAAAGAGGTGCTCTGCTCTCTTGTAGAGAATAATTTAATCTTCAAGAATATGTTGATCTAATGGGATTTCATTTAGATTTTTTATTGTTTTTTTCAATATAATTGTTTTAATAAAGTACTTGTAAAATCTCTCTCTCTCTCTCAAAAACGTATATTTGTATATGCGTAGCTTATTTTAACCATGCAGGAAACCTTTTAAAATATTTTGATTAATTACTGATACAAATACATACAATAAGTGACTTTAAACCATTTAACTGATTGTATTATTCGGTCAAAACTTAATATCGGTTGGTTAACGGTTAAATGGTTAAAATGAACATCCCTAACTGCAACTGAATATAATTTGTATAGTGACAGGCTTCGCCACATTGTAGGTTTAAATCTGTTACAAACACAAAGCAACAATAGCAAGGAAAAACTCCTCAATAGTAAGGAGGAAACTTTGGGTGGAACCAAGAGGAAATTCATCCTGTTCTCAAGAGTGAGTCATCTAATAACAACCAGTTCAAAGACAAAGAGGATTATACCATAAAACACTCCAGACATATGATTTTAATTTAAGCTTGGCTTTTGAAGGGAACTAGTCTTGGCTAATAACAAGTGATATAAAGCATGCTCAAAAATGTCCTTAAAATCAGGCATAGCAATATATTTGTAATATCATGACTTGCACTTATCCATAAACATGCAAAAACATAACATACACCCTCATAAGAAAAGGTACAAAACTGTGACTGGGGCAGTACCTTACTGTACATTTGTACCCTATTTACCCTTTAATGGTACATATTAATATGTTAAATGTACATTTAGTACTTTAAAAGTACATATTAGTACCTTTTGAAACTATAGGTGAAAGGGAAAAATAAAATTGCACAAACAATATAATTTTGAGGGTTTCGTGATCTCATGCTGTTCTTATTCTGGATTTATATTTTCTTCTACCTCATGTAGTATTGTCCATGGTTCAATCTTAAGCGACAGATGGATTTGTATCAAACTGCAATTCATCACAAATGGACTCATGGCCGTCATGGGTCACTTTTTAAAGCACTGAGTACCACTTTAACCATATTTTTCAATTAATATTACTGTTGTCACGAATCCTGTCCATGCACTCCCTGTTACTCACCACCAGAGGTCACTCGCTCACCACATGGACTCCTGCACCACACTAACGGTTGCACATCACCTAAGACTACATTTCCCATAACCCATTGCACTGACGTCACACAGCTGATCGCACTAATCACACAGTTGATTGCACTGATCACTAATCACACAGCTGATTGCACTGATCACTAATCACACAGCTGATTGCACTGATCACACTCTATATAAGCCTTAGACTTCCTCTCTGTCATCGCCGAGTATTGTATAGCGTAAATCCTAGCGATAGCTACTCTACAGAGCCCACTCAGTCGTTCTTGCCTTGCCTTGCCTTGCCTTGCCTTGCCTTGCCTTGCCTTGCCTTGCCTTGCCTTGCCTTCTAGTATTTTGATACCTGCTCGTGTACCTGGATTATCTCTCTGCCTTGCCCTGTTGGATATTGATCGCAGACCTACGCTTGCCCTAGGATTACTCTCTGTCTTGCCATTTTTATATATCTGTTTGCCAATGTGTGACCCATGCTTGTTTCCGACCATGCCTCCTAATAAAGCCCTGCAAATGGATCCGCACGCCTCTCGTCTTGTCGTACCGTAACAACTGTCACGATGACATATGTTGGGATATTGTTTTAAATTTAATTTTCCTGTTTAGACATTTCTGAATAGCTAACCTGATCCCTACCCCTAAGCATTTCTAAATACAAAACAAAGCCAACTAGTCACAAATCTCAATATAAAACAAAACCAACTTGTCACAATTGGTTAAAAAATACAAATATCCACGTTTTCAAGGCCAAATAATTGACTTTCATAAGAAACACCCAAAAGCAATCACATCTTCATCCAACATAACCCTCAAATCACATTCAAAAGCCTTGCATGCTACATCAGACTTGATTGTGAAATCTGATTGGCTCTTACGTGTCTCATGACAAATTACATCATGATAAATTTCGATTTATCTTTTGAATCAGATGTGACTGTTAAGTTTCACTCTGTTCTCCTCACTACATAAAAGATGTTGCATGGCTTCAGAAGACTTGGAACACAACAATTTTGTAATACTTTTATACTGTTTTATTTTTGCTATTTGCACATTTATCTGCCAGTTACGTTTTATATTTTTGAGAAGGGGTTAGGATTAGGGGTTAGGTGCTCAAAAATATATATATATATATGAAAGAATAAATGTATTGGCCTACATATAAAAATAATGGACACACTTTCCGATGCTCACTATTAACAAACCATTAACTGTGACTTTTGCCTCAATAAACTCCTAATTTGCTGCTTATTAATAGTTAGTAAGTTGTTAAATGTAGGTGTTGGGTAGGATTAGGGATGTAGAATATGGTCATGCAGAATATGTGCTTTAAAAGTACCAATAAACAGCCAATATGTTAATAACAGTCTGTGGCGAGGGGGGCGGGGTTCAGCGAAGTCTTTAGCGGGAGAGAGCATCAGGAGACGAGCGGTGAGTAAGTAGGTCAAGTGCAAAATGATGAACGCCTGTGTCTGATTGCAGTAATTGCCATGGAGAGACCAGATAAAAGAGCCTCTGACAGTCATGGAAGTCAGAGAGAGAGACGGGATTGAGACTTGTGGACACTGACTGCGCTGAGAACTGGAGGAGTCCTGGGAACTTCAGAGTCCTGAATTAAGTCCTGCTTAATTGTGAAAAGCTGAGCTTTTGTGAACCGCGCCAAGAAGGTGACCTTTGTTTTGTGATTGTTTTGAACTTTTAGCAAATCCTCCCCCCTGATTTTTTTTATTATGAACCACCGCAATATGTACCTGAAGCAACGTAATACAAACACAGCATAATGTGCCAATATAAATGTAACAAAAACGTGCCAGGGTCATGTATTGAACCTGTGTTTTAGGGTCATTCACTGGACGTTTCACTTTGGAACTGCTGCGAAACGTGCAGTAAGGTGCATAATAACAGTGTTGCAAAAATTTATTTAGATGCACATATTTTGAATGAGCCTGGGTTGCAAAAGTGTTACCAAAGCCATTTCTACATTTACTCTTTTTAATGTGCTGACCTCAGCCTCAGTGAGGGAGTCACAGGTGCAGCCGCGAGGGTCCTGTAAGGAGCCGCTGACAGGGGTGCATGTCGATGGTGCGGAGCGCTCTGCGGGGTACACCGGCTGGTGGGGTGGGTTCTTTAGCAGATGGTTTAAGCTGCCATGGGTGCCGTTATTGGGGGCAGGAGGAATACCCAGCAAATCTAAAGAGACATACACAGGAGAATACACTGTTCTTAGAAGATGCTTTTCACCAAAACTAATTACAATACAATGCAAAAATCATGCACTTGTCAAATACTGGTAAGAACAGTCTTTATGATAAAGAATAGTTCACCCAAAAATGTTATGTTTTTCTGCTTAGCCCAAGGACATCCAAGATGTAGGTGAGTTTGTTTCTTCAGTAGAACACAAAGATTTTTTAACTTAGACTGCTGTAGTCTGTCAATCATATAATGGCAGTCAATGGGACTCAAGGCTTTGAGAAGAAAAAAATACATACTTTTTATCTGATCCGCCACACTGTCCAACTGTCCTGAGTGCAGTCACAACAGCTGGCGCATGACGCGTTTTCTGACGCGACCATTGACTCTCCTAATTGAGATTGTAGATAGTGTCAGTGGTCCATTTGAGCAATAGGTGGCGGTACACTCTTAAAAATAAAGGTGCTTCACAATGCCATAGAATACATTTTTTTAAGAACATTTGTCTAATTTTTCCATAAGAAACCTTTAACATTTGAAGAACCTTTCTGTTTCACAAAAGATTCTTTGTGGTGAAAAAGGTAAGGAAGAAATGGTACTTTAAAGACCCTTTGACTGAATGGTTCTTTGTGGAACCAAAATGGTTCTTCTATGGCATTGTTTGAAAAACCTTTTGAAACACATTTATTTTTAAGGGTGTAATGCACTTATAAGTCTGTGATTCGCCGTAAATGATCATAGGTAAAACACAATATAAATACTGTTCATTTTCTTGCACAGACTAGAGGGTGACACGGGAGTGAATTCTCAAACCTCTCCTGTCCCACTCCCACAAAAATTAATCTCTTCCCATCCCAATCCCACGAAAAAACTGGGGGAAAATCCCATCCCGCTCCACTCCCGGAAGAATGACTCCCATTCCCTCCCACTCCCGTGTTTTTTTTTTTTTTTTTTTTTTGCCGAAATCTGTCAATTACAGAAAAAATATAGTACAGATCACAGCGTGCCCACCTTATTAGTTGAATAAAAACCCAAAATGTAGTTTTTTGTTATTATATTGAACTGAAAGCCATCTTATGCACAGTGTTGCACAGATTACATTTCATGTAAATCATCCATGCTAACACACACGTCTTCTATTTATTTATTTTTTTTACTCTCTATATATATATTTTTCAAAGACGGAGTTTCGAAGTTTCTCGCTCAAGTTAACATGAGACCTAAAGCGCATCCTGTTTGCTTAAAAGCACAACGTTTCGTTGTTATTCTGAGTGCACACAAATAAACGTAGAGTCTTTACAGATTCGAAAGATGTTTTAGGCTACTTTTATCTGTATGACCAAAAATTACGGAGATTTTCAGAGCAAGTGAGCGCACCGGAGCCTGTCCTGCAGCAAACGTGCTTCCACTCTCCACACAAACACTTCAATAGCGCACATTTCTCTAGGTTAACATCATATTGAGCGGCCATGTAAAGTTGCTACTACATACATCTTTCAGATGAAAAGCCATATTTGAGGTTGATGAATGATAGGTGAGCATTTGGATGTCCTGCCCGAGTGTATTACCACATAGACCAGCCGTTAACAATCTGTCCATCACGGACTGCGTCATTCACTTAACCAGCCACACCAAAGCAAACAGGAGGAGAGCATAAAGAGACAGGTCAACAAGAATTGAGTTCAGAATTAAAATATACAGTTTATAGTTTATTTATATAAAAGGTAAAGTTGGGTATCATTACTATTCCCGGTCCCGCCCACTCCCAATTAAATTTTTTCCTCTCCCGTCCCTATCCCGTAATTCGTAGCGATTTTGTTTCCCATCCCGCGGGATTCCCGTGACCCGTGGGATTCCCGAAAAAATGTCAGCCTCTAGCACAGACTGATCGTTTCATGTCTTTTAGACCTCAATGTATCGCCACGAGCCACAGGGTTTAATTAGGTTTTGTCTGTGTATGTTTTTTTTTCTCAAAGCTGTGAGTCCCATTGACTGCCATTATATGAATGATAGACTGCAACGGTTTAAGTTAAAACTCTTTGATTGTGTTCTAGTGAAGAAACAAAGTCACCTACATCTTGGATGACCTTGGGGCAAGAAGACAAATATCACATTTACATTTTTGGGTGAACTATCCCTTTAAGATAGGCTTTAAAGGGATAGTCCACTCAAAAATGACAACTCTGTAAGCATATACTAATCAAACAGTTACGGTTTCCGTCGACTTTCATTGTACAGACAAAAAATATACAACAACAGTTCCCATTGACTGTAAATATACAATACAGTCAATGGGAACCAAAACTGTTTGGCTATCAACATTCTTAAAAATATGTTTTTTGTGTGTGTGTGTTTAACAGAAGAAAGTAAGTCAGAATGAAATGACATGAGGGTGATCAAATTACAGACTAACATCAGGGTTGCCTTGCTATAGTGAGATGTTGATGATATCGGCCTAAAAGAGTAGAAAATCCTGTTAAAAATCCCGGTGACATGTACTATTTGTAGTCCTAAATACCCAGTCGGGATGCTTACATATAACTAGAGTGAAGAGAAAAGAAGACCCTGCTGAAAAAACAATAAAACCCTGCCCAAAGCACAATAGAAAATGTAATGGCTTTAAAGGTTTTAATGGGAATTGTATTGTTATTAATGGAAACTATAATATGTCTACTGGTATGTGATGGATTATATTGGTGGGATATTAAATCCTATTGGAAAAATGCCCAAAACACACTACAAAAATGTATTTTGTAATGTTTTTTTACTGGAAAAAGCTAATGGTTCATAATGGTATTTTAATGGAAACCATTGGAATTTCTGTGATGGTTTCTATTGGGCTTCTATTGTTTTTTTTTGCAAGGGAGTGGGTGAGAGAACCAGATATTATGTAACAATGTTGAGGACGCTATAAAACGGCAGCCTGTCCAGTTAATTTTAAGTTTATGAAGTCCATCTAGTCAATCTACACTTTAAAAATTAGTTAGCTACATTTTAATTTTACTTAAAATTAAAATCAATTTTTAATCAGAATGTCATAACTCAATCATTTGAACTGTCCCCGTCCTAAATTTTTTGCCCTTGTCACAATACAAAATAAAATATCTGTTGCTAATTCAGCTACATTAATAGATTTTTAACAGATCAGTTTCTACTAAACACAACTGGAAAGCAATATTTTAACCCAACATTTTAAACATGGTTGAACAGCAGCATTAATGTCACAATCCGTAGGGAGTTGAGAATGAGCAGGCGAGGATGAACTCAAACACAATATCCTTTATTGTCTTGAACACAGGCAAACATGAATAGGACTAACATGATGATTAAGACCGGACACCGAGTCAGGGAATCACAGGACTTATAAACACTGGGGAAAACCTAGATAATTAGGGAAACATTGCTGGAGACAAATAAACTCATAATGAACAGACAGACGGAGACTAATTAACTAATAACGACGACAGGAACATAAAGGACCAAATAAGAGCATGGAAACACTGGGAGCATGTGGAAACACAAGACACAGGGACACAAATCTGACAATTGCTTCCCCTTCCAGAAAGGCGCGTCCTGCGCCGTGCAACATCGAACCGGGGGTTGCTCTGGAGGCCTCAAGGCGGAGGCGGACATGGAGACAGGACAGGAGCCTCCAGGGCGGCGCCCGTTCCGGGACCCATGGCGAATTCGGGGACACGGTCGTAGGCATGGGACGATAACCGGTTTCCAGGTATACCGCGGTTTGGAAAAGTCACGGTTTCAAAAGCACAAACATTTTTCGCTATACCGTCCCTGCGGTATGCTCAGTTTTTTCAGTGTCATCAAAGACCGAAAGTGCAGGACTCCCTCAGCTGTGTGCAGTGGAGAGCGCACGAGTCACACGGCCCATCCCTCTCTGGTTGGTGTGAGGCTGCGAGTAGTCAGTCAGTGAGAGTCAGCTGTGTGTATGATGATGGCCAAAGGAGATGAATCCCTGAAACTTTTTCCCTCGTCACAAAACGTGAAGTCTGCCATATGGAATTTTTCCAGTAACTTAGACTTATGTTTTCCGTAAACAACAATGTTCCGTACACATGACGATTTAGCGCCGATCGCTAAATAAATACTTCCAGGTTGTACATAAACTATTTGTGTCATCATAATTTCTCCCTCTTTCCCCCTCGATCAAGACAGAGACTCACCCGCCCGCCGTTTGTTTCAGTGTTGAAGTAAATAATATTTGGCTTGCTACCGAGGCAGATAATATGGCTAATTAACTAACTAACGTCCAGTAGTCTCCTCCCTCACGTTACTTCACAGAGCGGGGAATAGCTGACTGAAGTACTACGTTTCTGCGATTTTAGTACAATAATTACATTTAGCTGGTATCACTTCTATACATGTACGCCTCCTGCTGCCAGTGTTTACATCTGTTCAAATCATGACATTTAAAAAACAAACTTTGCCACTAGAGTGTTGTACGGAGAGAGACCGTGCGTGTGTGGGTGTAAAACACTTGCGCGCTCTCTCTCTCCTTGTATGTGTGTGCACACACACATCCACGTACCTCACCGCACCAAACTTAATTATGAATGTGTAGAAAGCGAGCATGTCTCCAAAACGTTGTTGAGCTGCAGGTTTAATGACTTTAAGGTTTATTTTTAACAAAAAAATATATATATTATGTTTTTGATTATTGAGCTGCAGGTTTAGGCTCAATTTAAGTGACTGCATTTTTTCATTCATAAGGATTTATTTTTCTTTTATAGAAAATAATTTATTTATTTTCTGATTATTGTTGAGCTGCAGGTTTAGGCTCACTTTAAGTGACTGAATTTTTTTCATTTATAAGATTTATTTTTTGACAGAAAATGTATTTATTTTCTGATTACTGTTGTGCTGCAGGTTTTAGGCTTACTTGAGGGACTGCACTTAATTTAATTAATAATAATCAATCTCATACCGGCCCATGTCTACTCGGGCGGCCATGGCGGAGCAGGAGCAGCCCCACCCCGGCCTCAACAGCTGGAGCCCTCAACAGCTGGAGCCCCTCCCAAAAAATAATTTCCTTGGAGAAATTAGAGGCAGTTTCAGTCAGCTGCTCAGGAGAAGTGGGCACTTGGGGCCGCTCGGGAGGCGCTGCTGAGGAGCGGGCTCTGGAGGGCACTGCCGAGAAGTGTAGGGTGCTGCCGAGGGCCATGAACGGAGGCTGCGCCGGTTTTGCGTGGGCCTTGAACGCAGCAGGCTTGCAGAAGCCGCGAACGGCGGCAGGCTGATTCTGGCTCGGGCCCGGACACTCCCTAGAAACCGGAAGACACCTTCCCTCCAACTTAGTCCAGTCGTGTCTGGGAGGTCCACGGGACGGTGGTAATTGGCCCCCGAGCCAGAACAGCTGCTCGATGGTGGCGTCATCCTCCATCGTCACCACAGCAAGTTTGCAGATTTCCCTGGCATACTCGTAAAAGGGGAGATCTAGGTGAGCTAAGGCGGCGATCCGAACAGCGGATTCCATGCCGTGAGGAAAAAAAGGCGAAACCTTTCAAAAACGGAAAACAAAACACGGAGGAAAAAGGCACCGCTCACTTTTTGTTTTGGTCCAGTCTTCTGTCACAATCCGTAGGGAGTTGAGAACGAAGAGGCGAGAGGTTCATCAAACACATTATCCTTTATTGTATTGAACACAGGGAAACATGGAGTAGGACAAACATGATGATTAAGACAGAGGCAGTGAATCACAGGACTTATAAACACTGGGAAAACTAGATAATTAGGGAAACACTGCTGGGGACAAATAAACTCACAATGAACAGACAGACGGAGACTAATGAACTAATAACGAAGATAGGAACAGGAAGAACCAAATAAGGGAGTGGAAACACTGGGAGCACGTGGAAACACAAGACACGGCAATGACAATTTACCTCAGCATTCTATTCATTGTAAAGTTATTGAATAAATATTACATTATAAAACAATTCCAGTTTCCTTTCTGCAAGTTATATTTTTATACCAGTTGGTGACGACAAGTGAGTCACTGAATCATTCACTTAACCAATTCATTCAAAATCAGCAATTCATTCAGCATTGAACGATTAATACTGTCTGTTGCTTGGACACAAGCGAGTTAATTATGCTTTGTTTATGAAATTATAGAGGTTTTAAACAGATATTTCCATCACCATGTTCCCTTAAGGTCTCCACAGGAAACGGACAGTAACTAAGGTAACAAAAATATATTGTTTATTGAACTGTCTTACAAAAGCAAGTTTACACTTGCAATCATGCTGTAGCTGGATTGCTAACAAAACAATGATGTAAAATCATTGAATGGGTTCATTTAACAATGTGATTCACTGAAATGTAAATGACTTGCTTCTCTAACAAGAATTATTATACAAAGGTGTTGATTATGACCTAATTTTTTTTTCTGTAAAGCTAAGGATTTATTTTAGATAATTTAGTCATGTCACTACCTATGCAACTTCCCAACAGGGGTGTCAGACAATAAGCTGCCAATTATGGCCACTTTGTTTCGAAGTGGGTCATTAAGTCCTTGGCAGTGATTGTGAATGACGGAGATGGTGACGGAAAAAAAGACTCTCACAATCCTGCACAATTTCCCACAAGACTTCTCTTGGATTTAAACCAATATGAGCTGAAGACCTCACATTCCATTAGCATACTGTATCTTACCAGATTTAGAAACTTTTAGTGATAAAGAATGTGTGAACATAATCATCATAATTGAAATAACACATTATATACTTTGTTCCAAATCAAAGATGAAGAGAAGGAATCAGACACAGTTCGTGACTGCAATCATCAGCACATTTTGGATGAATTTCCCATTTATCTTAACAGCAGTTACTCAACCATATTCAAATAAATATGCTTTGCATTGAATGTGCACTTGTAGTGTATTTCAAATCTTAAAAGTACATTTTAAACAACTGTACTTGCAAAAAAATATAATATTAATAAATTAAAAGGCCACTTAAGTGTACTTAAAGAGAAGACACTTCTCTTTAAGACTCATGTCTATGTTTCTTTATTATACAGTAATTTGAATGGCAGTGTCTTATTAGGGACCGAGCACCGATGGTGCGAGGACCCTATTGAATCTGCTCCGTTTATTATTAGGGACCGAGCACCGATGGTGCAGAGGACCCTATTGAATCTGCTCCGTTTATTATTAGGGCCCAAGCCAGAAAGGCGCAGGGCCCTATTGTTTTCCTCCGGATTTTTTTTTTTTTTTTTTTTTTTTATCGACTATCCGGGCATTTTTGGGGGGCTTAACATGGTCAAAAACTCTTGAAAATTTGCACACACATTGGAACCCGCGGCAGTTAGGACGCCGCTGAGGCTGGGACCCGGGCGTGGCACAGAGGCTCTACAGCGCCCCCTGGAACACCATCAGAAAACTTGATGAATAGCTCACACATACTTGCACGTATTCATATGAAACTCGGTACACATATAGATCTCATCAAGCCGAACAACTTTTGCGCTGCATGTCATGGGCTCCGCCCAACAGGAAGTCGGCTATTCAGGGCTGTTTAAAAATCACATGCTCTGGAATTTGAAATACTCCTCCCAGGATTTTCAACACAGGAGCACCAAACTCTGTGAACGTGTTCTCAAGACATTGGGGATGCTAAATTGCGGAGGGATTTTTGATATCTCAAACGGTTTGCCCGTGGCGAGGCGATGAAGTTATGGCGAGAATTGAGAGACAGGAAGTGTCTAATAAAGTCCACATACATTGTCTGATTTTGATCACAATTCAGTGGTTTGTTCGGTGTATGAAGCCGATCGCATCGATGTGACAATTATGAGGCAAAGCTATAGCGCCACCAACTGGCAGCAGGAAGTGTGTGATTTTCAAAATGCTTTGAATTCACCATCTTACTTTTACCCAATTTGCTTCAAACTTAATCAGAATACTGTAAAACATGGCCGATGTGAAACTCTGAAGGAATATTGATATCTAAAATACTGTTGCCATGGCAACGTGTCAAACCTCAATATTCTTTTTTGGTGATTTTGAGGCTATCCGGCATTTTGGGGGCTTAACATGGTCAAAACTCTTGAAAATTTGCACACACATTGGAACCCGTGGCAGTTAGGATGCCGCTGAGGCTGGGACCAGGCGTGGCACAGAGGCTCTGGCGCCCCTGGAACACATCAGAAAACTTGATGTGTAGCTCACACATACTTGCACGTATTCATATGAAACTCGGTACACATATAGATCTCATCGAGCCGAACAACTTTTGCACCGCATGTCATGGGCTCCACCCAACAGGAAGTCGGCTATTCTATTGTTTTCCTTAGGACTCTTTTAGTTTTTTGACTATCCGGACATTTTGGGGGCTTAACATGGTCAAAAACTCTTGAAAATGTGCACACATTTGGAACCCGCTGCATTTAGGACGCCGCTGAGGCTGGGACCCAGGCGTGGCACAGAGGCTCTGGCGCCCCTGGAACACCATCAGAAAACTTGATGTGTAGCTCAAACATACTTTCACGTATTAATATGAAACTCGCACACATATAGATCTCATCGGTTTGTTCGGTGTATGAAGCCGATCGCATTGATGTGACAATTATGAGGCAAAGTTATAGCGCCACCAACTGGCAACAGGAAGTGTGTCATTTTCAAAATGCTTTGAATTCACCATCTTACTTTTACCCAATTTGCTTCAAACTTCATCAGAATACTGTAAAACACGGCCGATGTGAAACTGTGAAGGGATTATTGATATCTAAAATACTGTTGTCATGGCAACGTGTCAAACCTCAATATTCTTTTTTTGGTGATTTTGAGGCTATCCGGGCATTTTTGGGGGGCTTAACATGGTCAAAAACTCTTGAAAATTTGCACAAACATTGGAACCCGCGGCAGTTAGGACGCCGCTGAGGCTGGGACCCGGGCGTGGCACAGAGGCTCTACGGCGCCCCCTGGAACACATCAGAAAACTTGATGTGTAGCTCACACATACTTGCACGTATTAATATAAAACTCGGTACACATATAGATCTCATCGAGCCGAACAACTTTTGCACCGCATGTCATGGGCTGCGCCCAACAGGAAGTCAGCTATTCTATTGTTTTCCTTAGGATTCTTTTTTTTTTTTTACCGACTATCCGGGCATTTTTGGGGGGCTTAACATGGTCAAAAACTCTTGAAAATGTGCACACACATTGGAACCCGTGGCAGTTAGGACGCCGCTGAGGCTGGGACCCGGGCGTGGCACAGAGGCTCTACGGCGCCCCCTGGAAAACCATCAGAAAACTTGATGTGTAGCTCACACATACTTGCACGTATTCATATGAAACTCGGTACACATATAGATCTTATCGAGCTGAACAACTTTTGTGTCACATGTCATGGGCTCCGCCCAACAGGAAGTCGGCTATTCAGGGCTGTTTAAAAAGCACATGCTCTGGAATTTGAAATACTCCTCCCAGGATTTTCAACACACGAGCACCAAACCCGGTGAACGTGATCTCAAGACATTGGGGATGCTAAATTGCGGAGGGATTTTTGATATCTCGAATGGTTTGCCCGTGGCGAGGCGATGAAGTTATGGCGAGAATTGAGATACAGGAAGTGTCTAATAAAGTCCACATACATTGTCTGATTTTGATCACAATTCAGTGGTTTGTTCGGTGTATGAAGCCGATCGCATCGATGTGACAATTATGAGGCAAAGTTATAGCGCCACCAACTGGCAGCAGGAAGTGTGTCATTTTCAAAATGCTTTGAATTCAGCATCTTACTTTTACCCAATTTGCTTCAAACTTCATCAGAATAATGTCAAAAAACGGCCGATGTGAAACTGTCAAGGGAATAGTGATATCTAAAATATTGTTGCCATGGCAACGTGTCAAACCTCAATATATCTTCTGGTGATTTTGAGGCACTTAAGATGTTTAGAATTTCATAAAACTCAACACACACATCAGTATTAATTATAGATAGACACTGGCAAAAGCTCATAAACGGGCGTGAGGAGGCACTCTATAGCGCCACCTTTTGTCAAAACATGGGGGTTAATTTTAGCTACAGTCACCAAACTCAGTACATATATTGTTCTCTGCCGGACAACTTTCTAATTTACACTCATTAGCTACGACCAACAGGAAGCCGGCTATTTTTGTTTTAATGTCAATTTCTGGAATAATCAAGCTGCAAACTAATTCATACTCCTCCAAGAAGAAACAAGTAGTTCACACCAAACTTTGTCAACATGATGCCAAGACACTGAAGATGCTAAATTGCGAACGGCTTGGATAGCTTGAACGGTGTTTAAATAGTGGTTTATTAAAGTGAGGGTAAAAAGATAGCAGAAATTTTCTTATATCTTTAAAGTGCAGTTTACAAAACTTTGAAACTTTTTACATGCAGGAAAAAGTCATTCTGAGGAAGTATGTTTAGTTTGATGACTTTACAAAACTCTATGGATGAGAGAAAATTAAAAACTATCAGGCATTTCATCTCAGTCTACTCTCTTCTATGAGTGTGTGTTTATGTGTGTGTGTGTAGGGCCGGCCCTGTGTGTGTGAAGTGGAATGAGGGGCTGTCTTTTCAGTGTGACAGTGAGGAGGGTTGAGGAGGGAGAGGGAGAGAGAGAGACAGACAAACATGGCTTGCAGAGATTGTGTTCACACTGTGACCTGAATCAGATGGAAACAGAACTGCACTTCCTAACAGAGTGCTCCAAATACACAGATATACGGAGAGTGTACTACGACAAAATACAGCAGATCCATCCCACATTTACAACTCTTCCAGACCAGGAGAAACTAGCGTATCTGCTCGGAGAACACAAGACCTGCTGTGTGTTTGCTGCTCAATATGTGTCTCTCTGTCACCACAGAAGAGAAGACACCCCTGCCCTGAGCTGATGTTTCCAGCACATGTAGATTATATTATGACATATTACCCCTTTATATTACTTAAATGTATATTTTGCCTGTATAAATCTTATACTGTACCTTATTTAATTTTATTTCGATCACATACTTACAATAGTCATTCATTTTGCACTACATATACGGTTTAAATATTTGTTTTATTACTATTATTGT
The DNA here is from genome assembly GCA_027564155.1 of Gymnocypris eckloni scoliostomus. NCBI lineage: Eukaryota > Metazoa > Chordata > Actinopteri > Cypriniformes > Cyprinidae > Gymnocypris > Gymnocypris eckloni. The sequence continues at coordinate 13,704,588 of CM050412.1, read as the reverse complement.
TTTTATTTTTATTTCTGTTAATTCAAATGTGCACTACTTGTGAGCAGCCCAGCTGCAATTGCTTTGGCAATACAAATGTATAGTTTTGTCATGCCAATAAAGCACACTTAAATTGAAAATTGAGAGAGAGAGAGAGAGAGAGAGAGAGAGAGACTTTTAAACATATCTTTAATCACCAGAAAAAAATTATCAGTCATTTTTGGTTGGTGTTTTTTTGCATGGTATCATGGTATTAAACAATCTGAGCAGGGTTTTTTTGCTTTACAAAGCATGTTCATTCAAATTTAATACATCAAAAACATTCAAGTAGATTTCATCAATGATTTATATATTAGTTTAACAACTTATATTCATCAGTAATATAATTCATAACAATTCATAAATTCTAGTTTGACTTAATTTTTCTGGATTCTGTATTTTTATGACTTAATACAAATATACTATCAAAAATGGTGGTAATGAAATTAATGTATAAAGCTTTAACAATTTAATTAATGCCTTAAAATGTAATCAAATGAAAATAACTTTTATCATTTTATGCTTTCATAAAGGACTGCACAATAGAGATTTAGTAAATTAAAATGAGGGGGAAATCATATTCCTTAAATTTTTCTATTTGTTATTATTATTTTAGAAGTGGTCTACATTATAATACAATCGTAATTTCTGTCAATTTCTTCAAGTTAAAAAGGGGACTTTTATTTTGACGGGTAGAAGTGAAGGGCAGTAATACGCATTTTAATCGTCTAAACTTCCGCAAATCAGAGAAGGAGAAGACGGGTAACGTAAAGTGAAGTTAGTGAAGACCTTTTGCGTGTATTTGACAATGGTTGTCCCAAATAAAAGGAAGAAAGGATTATTAATTGTTCTCTCAATGTCAGTGAGGCTCTCAGCAGACGCTGTTATACACTGAGCGGCGTCAGCGAGCATATTTGAGTAAGTAACGTTACATGACAACCGCTCACTCAGAGAGACACGCAAAACAAACAGATTATATTTTTATATAGCAGTGTTTTTTTTGCTTTATTAATCACAGACACTAGACCATGTAGTGATTTGACAGCTCTGTTTTTGATTTATATATCAAATAAATAAATATTCGATGACAATATTGCCTTTTGAAGTTTAATCAGCCCTTTCACGATTTAAACAGAAAGACCTCTTGAAATTGTAAATGAAGAATTTTTAAACCATTTAACGTATTTACAACTTTTACGACCTTAAATTTGATACAACTAAAATAAGGAGTTTATAAGGACTCAGGGAGCCCTGTATTTAAGGTAGCCCGTAGGGCAGGGCAGTGATATATATTGGTAGCCGACTGGTATTAAACCAATATTCCCGGACGACGTATAGTGATTTTGCTAGAATTGCTGAATTTGCTGGAATTGAGAATTAGGGTTAGGGTAACTATATGCTATACCCTGCTGTAACTGTAGTTTAATAATATTGTTTTAAACATGAGTATTAGTACTAACAACATATTTTTACTGTATTTGTGTAAGTATTTTTTATTTTATTTTAGGTCATGGTACAGTAACAAAAGTACAGTACCACATTTTTATTTATAATGTAGTAGTCAATTTGTAACATAAAATATTAACTAAGATTCATAAATGCTATAAAAACTATTGTTCATTTTAACTTATATAATGTTATAAGCTAAAACCTTATTGAAAACAGTTTGCTACAAAAGTTTCATATATTGTTCTGTGTGTGTGTGTGTGTGTGTGTGTGTGTATGTGTGTGTGCACGTGTGTGTGAGAGAGAGAGGGTAGAGAGAGACTAACATTAATAAATGTTGTATAATTATTGTTCATGATAATTAATATAGTTAATGCTAATAACTGAAACCTTATTGAAAGTATAATGTTAAAAGCTAAAACCTTATTGAAAAGTTTTATATATTGTTATTTGTGTGTGTGTGTGTGTGTGTGTGTGTGTGGAGAGAGAGAGAGAGAGAGAGAGAGAGAGAGAGAGAGAGGATAGCTAGAGACTAACATTAATAAATGCTGGATAATTATTGTTCATGTTAATTAATATAGTTAATGCTAATAACTGAAACCTTATTGAAAGTATAATGTTAAAAGCTAAAACCTTATTGAAAAGTTTTATATATTGTTATTTGTGTGTGTGTGTGTGTGTGTGTGTGTGTGTGTGTGTGTGTGTGAGAGAGAGAGAGAGAGAGAGAGAGAGAGAGAGAGAGAGGATAGCTAGAGACTAACATTAATAAATGCTGGATAATTATTGTTCATGTTAATTAATATAGTTAATGCTAATAACTGAAACCTTATTAAAAGGATTACCAAAGTTTTCTATTTTGTTTTGTGTGTGTGTGTGTGTCTTGATGGCTCGGATTAACCCTTCCATTAATGTATCCCTTAAATCCAAACTGCTAGAGGGTCACTGTAATGCATGTGCCTGCTAGGGTTGTGTCGGTGAGGAAATTTTCCCACGGTTAATCGACCTGATGTCACACCGGTTATAATGGTATCACCGTGGTTTTGAGTTTTCCCTCTTTTCCCCTTTTCTTAGGTTTTAAATAGCCTGTAAGCACCGGTCGCGTTTTACTTTGACTTTGTTATCAGCGGCAATTCTGCGTCAAGCAGTGTTTAAATAAAATAAAAATCAGCAAATACTGTGGAACCAAATAAATGAGAAACAAATTTTTTTTTAAACATCACATCAGTGATGCCTAATAGATCGATCGTGAAGACAATGCTGGAAGATGCGCTTTAGGTCAGTGTTTCTCAACCAGGGGGGCGAGAGATAAAACTACAATATAATATATTCACTAATATTATGACTCGCCTGTTAAGTCATGTAAAAATATAGGTTATAAATAAATAACAGTACCACCTCTCTACATATTCTGTGTTTGAGCAGCAAACGTCTCTCATCACGCTGTGTGAATACAGACTGAATAGCGGCTCAAAAATGAGTTGGTAAAATTTACAATAAATTATCTTAGGTTGACAGTAGCTAATGCATTAACTAACAATGAACAATATATTTTTACAGCATTTTTTTTTTATGTTAGTAAAAATAGTCAGGCATTATTAGATGCTTTATAAGTATTGATCATGTTAATTAATATAGTTAATGTTAATAACTGAAACCTTTTCGAAAGTGTTACTAAAGTTTTATATGTTGTTCTGTGTGTGTATGTATTGCGCAGACTTAATGGTTTGGATTGACCCTTTAATTGCTGTATCCCTTAAAGCCAGAGGGTTACTGTAAATGCATGTGTGAGAGAGACAGAGAGAGAGAGAGAGAGAGAGATAGCGTCTGTTTAAACTGTGTGTGTTTCACAGAGTTGGTGGTTTGGATTAACCCTTTAATTGCCGTGTCCCTTAAAACCAGACTGCTAGAGGGTTACTGTAAATGCATGTGCCCGCTGGGCACCGCTTTCCTGATGCCACCGGGGTGGCGTTTGCATCGGCTTGGGCCCGCCATCGCTGCTTGCAGCTATATTTAGGGACCGAGCACCGATGGTGCAGAGGACCCTATTGAATCTGCTCCGTTTATTAGGGACCGAGCACCGATGGTGCAGAGGACCCTATTGAATCTGCTCCGTTTATTATTAGGGACCGAGCACCGATGGTGCGAGGACCCTATTGAATCTGCTCCGTTTATTATTCTTATTCTTCTTCTTCTTCTTCTTCTTCTTCTTCTTCTTCTCCAAACTTAATCGCATTTTAGAGGGCCTAAACATGCTCGAAAAGTCAGGAAACTTTGCACACGCATCAGAACTGGTGAAAATTTACGTCTGATATGGGTTTCAGAAGTAGGTGGGGCAAAACGGCTCGACAGCGCCACCTATAAATATTCAGCGGAGTGCGCATCGAGCCACGTTCACGTACATGTCTGTCGGTACACTTATGTAACTTAACAATACCTACAAAAAGTCTCCAGGTGCGAAATCAGAAACCCAACAGGAAGTCGGCTATTTTGAATTTTCTCGTCATATTTTGTGTCATTTTTGCCATTTTCAGGTGTCATACTTTAACAAACTCCTCCCAGAGATTTATTCAGATGAACACCAAAATTGGTCATTGTAATCTAAAGCCCTTTGTGACGTTAAATTGCGAAGATCTAGAGTTTTCATTGGAGGGAGTGTCCGTGGCGTCCTGTCAAATTTCGATGTTTCGCCATGAAACAGGAAGTTGTTATATCTCAGGCATGCTATGTCCGATCTACACCAAACTTCACACGTTTGATAAGAATCCTGACTTGAAGAGATCTAAGTGACCATATTCAATTATAGTCATAGCGCCACCTGCTGGCAACAGGAAGTGACATGTTTTACTCTGTAACTAATTCCTCCTAGAGATTTAATGACATAAACATAATATTTAGGTCAGTCTAACCTAAAGGCCTTTGTGATGTTAAATTGCGAAGATCTAGAGTTTTCGTTAAAGGGCGTGTCCATGGCGGCATCACAAATTTCGATGTCTCGCCATGGGAATAAAAGTTGTTGTAACTCAGCCATACAATGTCCGATCTGCCCCAGACTTCACACGTTCGATAAGAATCCAGGCCTGAACACATCTAAATATGAATATTACATTATAATTAGAGCGCCACCTGCTGGCAACAGGAAAGGACTTCTTTTACACTATCTTAAACATGCAATGTACAATCTGCACCAAACTTCACACTTTTGATAAAAAATATTGGTCTGAAGATATCTAAATGCCAATGTTCAGTTAAAGATATAGCGCCACCTGCTGGCAACAGCAAATTACTTCTTTTAAACTAACTTAAGCATTCAATGTCCAATCTGCACCAAAATTCACGTATTTGGTAAGAGCCCTGACCTGAAGATATCTAAAGGCCAAAATTCAGATATAATCATAGCGCCACCTGCTGACAGCAGGATATATCATCTTTACACTAACTCAAACATACCATGTTCAATCTGCACCAAACTTCATATGTTTGATAAAAGTATTGGTCTGAAGACATCTACATGCCAATGTTTAGTTATAGACATAGCGCCACCTGGTGGCTACAGGAAATTACTTGTTTTACACCAACTTAAACATGCATTGTCCAATCTGCACCAAACTTCACATATTTGGTAAGATTCCTGGCCTGAAGACATCTAAAGGCCAATATTCAGATGTAATCATAGCGCCACCTGTTGACAACAGGATGTGTCAGTTTTACACTAACTCAAACATACTATGTTCAATCTGCACCAAACTTTATATGTTTGATAAAAGTGCTAGACTGAAGACATCTACATGTTAATGTTCAGTTATGGACATAGCGCCACCAGCTGGCAGCAGGTTTGACACATATAAATGACTATGACACGTTCCTCTATATTTACCTTTTAAATGCATATTGCTCACCGTTCCCTGTCTTTCTGAAGCCACCGTTGGCGGTGCTGCGAGGTCCCTTCCATCGCTGCTTGCAGCTTTAATTATTATTATTATTCTTCTTCTCCAAACTTAATCGCATTTTAGAGGGCCTAAACATGCTCGAAAAGTCAGGAAACTTTGCACACGCATCAGAACTGGTGAAAATTTACGTCTGATATGGGTTTCAGGAGTAGGTGTGGCAAAATGGCTCGACAGCGCCACCTATAAATATTCAGCGGAGTGCGCCTCGAGCTACGTTTCACGTACATGTATGAAAATCGGTACACTCATGTAACATAACAATACCTACAAAAAAGTCTCTGGGTACGAAATCAGAAACCAAACAGGAAGTCGGCTATTTTGAATTTTGTCGTCATATTTTGTGTCATTTTTGCCATTTTCAGGTGTCATACTTTATCGAACTCCTCCCAGAGATTTATTCGGATGAACATCAAAATTGGTCATTGCAATCTAAAGCCCTTTGTGACGTTAAATTGCGAAGATCTAGAGTTTTCATCGGAGGGCGTGTCCGTGGCATCCTGTCAAATTTCGATGTTTCGCCATGAAACAGGAAGTTGTTATATCTCAGGCATGCTATGTCCGATCTGCACCAAACTTCACAGTTTTGATAAGAATCCTGACCTGAAGAGATCTAAGTGACCATATTCAGTTATAGTCATAGCGCCACCTGCTGGCAACAGGAAGTGACATGTTTTAATCTGTAACTAACTCCTCCTAGAGATTTAATGACATCAACATAATATTTAGGTCAGTTTAATCTAAAGGCCTTTGTGATGTTAAATTGCGAAGAGCTTGAGTTTTCGCTAATGGGCGTGTCCTTGGCGGCATCACAAATTTCGATGTCTCGCCATGGGAATAAAAGTTGTTGTAACTCAGCCATACAATAACCGATCTGCCCCAGACTTCACACATTCGATAAGAATCCAGGCCTGAACACATCTGAATCTGAATATTCCATTATAATCAGAGCGCCACCTGCTGGCCACAGGAAATGACTTGATTTAAACTAACTTAAACATGCAATGTCAATCTGCACCAAACTTCACATATTTGGTAAGACTCCTGACCTGAAGAGATCTAAGTGACCATATTCAGTTATAGTCATAGCGCCACCTGCTGGCAACAGGAAGTGACATGTTTTACTCTGCAACTAACTCCTCCTAGAGATTTAATGACATCAACATAATATTTAGGTCAGTCTAATCTAAAGGCCTTTGTGATGTTATATTGCGAAGAGCTTGAGTTTTCGCTAATGGGCGTGTCCTTGGCGGCATCACAAATTTCGATGTCTCGCCATGGGAATAAAAGTTGTTGTAACTCAGCCATGCAATAACCGATCTGCCCCAGACTTCACACGTTCGATAAGAATCCAGGCCTGAACACATCTAAATACGAATATTCCATTATAATCAGAGCGCCACCTGCTGGCCACAGGAAATGACTTGATTTACACTAACATAAACATGCAATGTCCAATCTGCACCAAACTTCACATATTTGGTAAGATTCCTGGCCTGAAGACATCTAAATGGCAATATTCAGATGTAATCATAGCGCCACCTGTTGACCACAGGATATATCATGCGTTACACTAACTCAAACATACCATGTTCAATCTGCACCAAAATTCATGTTTGATAAAAGTACTGGTCTCATGATATCTACACGATAATGTTCAGTTAAAGACATAGCGCCACCTGCTGGCAACAGGAAATGATTTGTTTTACACTAACTTAAGCATGAAATGTCCAATCTGCACCAAACTTCACATATTTTGAAAGAGTCCTGCCCTGGAAGACATTTAAAGGCCAATATTCAGATGTAACCATAGCGCCATCTGTTGACAAGAGGATGTGTCAGGCTTTACACTAACTCAAACATACCATGTTCAATCTGCACAAAAGTTAATATGTTCGATAAAAGGTGCTAGCCTGAAGACATCTATATGTTAATGTTCAGTTATGGACATAGCGCCACCAACTGGCAGCAGGTTTGGCACATATAAATGACTTTGACATATTCCTCTATATTTGCATTTTAAATGCATATTGCTCACTGTTCCCTGTCTTTCTGAAGCCACCGGTCGGTGAGGTCCTTCCATCGCTGCTTGCAGCTTTAATTATTCTTATTATTCTTCTTCTTCTTCTTCTTCTCCAAACTTAATCGCATTTTAGAGGGCCTAAACATGCTCGAAAAGTCAGGAAACTTTGCACACGCGTCAGAACTGGTGAAAATTTACGTCTGATATGGGTTTCAGAAGTAGGTGTGGCAAAATGGCTCGACAGCGCCACCTATAAATATTCGGCGGAGTGCGCCTCAAGCTACGTTTCACGTACATTTACGAAAATCGGTACACTTATGTAACTTAACAATACCTACAAAAAAGTCTCCAGGTACGAAATCAGAAACCCAACAGGAAGTCGGCTATTTTGAATTTTCTCGTCATATTTTGTGTCATTTTTGCGATTTTCAGGTGTCATACTTTAACGAACTCCTCCCAGAGATTTATTCGGATGAACACCAAAATTGGTCCGTGTAATCTAAAGCCCTTTGTGACGTTAAATTGCGAAGATCTAGAGTTTTCATCAGAGGGCGTGTCCGTGGCGTCCTGTCAAATTTTGATATTTCGCCAAGAAACAGGAAGTTGTTTTATCTCAGGCATGCTATGTCCGATCTACACCAAACTTCACATGTTTGATAAGAATCCTGACCTGAAGAGATCGAAGTGACCATATTCAGTTATAGTCATAGCGCCACCTGCTGGCAACAGGAAGTGACATGTTTTACTCTGTAACTAACTCCTCCTAGAGATTTAATGACATCAACATAATATTTAGGTCAGTCTAACCTAAAGGCCTTTGTGATGTTAAATTGCGAAGATCTAGAGTTTTTTAAAGCGTGTCGATGGCGGCATCACAAATTTCAATGTCTCGCCATGGGAATAAAAGTTGTTGTCACTCAGCCATACAATGTCCGATCTGCCCCAGACTTCACCGTTCGATAAAAATCCAGGCCTGAACACATCTAAATCGAATATTTCATTATAATTAGGCGCCACCTGCTGGCAACAGGAAATGACTTATTTTACACTATCTTAAACATGCAATGTCCAATCTGCACCAAACTTCACATATTTGGTAAGAGTCCTGGCCTGAAAACACCTAAAGGCCAAAATCAGATATAATCATAGCGCCACCTGCTGACAACAGGATATATCATGCTTTACACTAACTCAAACATACCATGTTCAATCTGCACCAAACTTCATATGTTTGATAAAAGTATTGGTCTGAAGACATCTACATGCCAATGTTTAGTTATAGACATAGCGCCACCTGGTGGCTACAGGAAATTACTTGTTTTACACCAACTTAAACATGCATTGTCCAATCTGCACCAAACTTCACACGTTTGATAAGAGTCATGGCCTGAAGACATCTACGTGACAATGTTCAGTTATAGACATAGCGCCACCTGCTGGCAACAGAAAATTACTTGTTTTACACCAACTTAAACATGCATTGTCCAATCTTTGCCAAACTTCACATGTTTGACAAGACTCCTGACCTGAAAAGATCTAAGTGACAATATTCATATAAATTCATAGCGCCACCTGCTGGCAACAGGAAATTACTTGTTTTACACTAACTTAAACATGCAATGTCCAATCTGCACCAAACTTTACACGTTTGATAAGAGCCATGCCCTGAAGACATCTACGTGCCAATTTTTTAGTTATAGACATAGCGCCACCTGCTGGCAACAGGAAATTACTTATTTTACACTAACTTAAACATGCAATGTCCAATCTGCACCAAACTTCATAAGTTTTTTAAAAGTACTGGATGAAGACATCTACATGCCAATGTTCAGTTAAATATATAGCGCCACCTGCTGTCAACAGGAAATTTCTTGTTTTACACTAACTTAAGCATGCAATCTCGAATCTGCCCCAAACTTCACAGGTTTTATAAGAGCCTTGGCCTGAAGACGTCATGCCAATGTTTAGTTAAAGACATAGCGCCACCTGCTGGCTACAGGAAATTATTTGTTTTACACTAGCTTAAACATGCACTGTTCAATCTTCACCAAACTTCATATGTTTGATCAAAGTTCTAACCTGTAGACATCGACATGTTAATGTTCAGTTATGGAGTTACCAGCGAGCAGCAGGTTTGGTACATATAAATGACTTTGAAATATTCCTCTATATTTACCTTTTTAAATGCATATTGCTCATCGTTCCCTGTCTTTCTGAAGCCACCGGTCGGCGGTGAGCCGGGCGAGGTCCCTTCCATCGCTGCTTGCAGCTTTAATTATTATTATTATTATTCTTCTCCAAACTTAATCGCATTTTAGAGGGCCTAAACATGCTCGAAAAGTCAGGAAACTTTGCACACGCATCAGAACTGGTGAAAATTTACGTCTGATATGGGTTTCAGGAGTAGGTGTGGCAAAATGGCTCGACAGCGCCACCTATAAATATTCAGCAGAGTGCGCCTCGAGCTACGTTTCACGTACATGTATGAAAATCGGTACACTCATGTAACATAACAATACCTACAAAAGTCTCCTGAACGAAATCAGAAACCCAACAGGAAGTCGGTTATTTTGAATTTTCTCATATATTAGTGACATTTTTGCCATTTGCAGGTGTCATACTTTAACGAACTCCTCCCAGAGATTTATTCGGATGAACACCAAAATTGGTCATTGTAATCTAAAGCCCTTTGTGACGTTAAATTGCGAAGATCTAGAGTTTTCATCGGAGGGCGGTCCGTGGCGCCCTCTCAAATTTCGATGTTTCGCCATGAAACAGGAAGTTGTTATAACTCAGGCATGCTATGTCCGATCTGCACCAAACTTCACATGTTTGATAAGACTCCTGATATGAAGAGATCTACATGACCATATTCAGTTATAGTAATAGCGCCACCTGCTGGCAACAGGAAGTGACATGTTTTACTCTGTAACTAACTCCTCCTACAAATTTAATGACATCAACATAATATTTAGGTCAGTCTAACCTAAAGGCCTTTGTGATGTTAAATTGCGAAGATCTAGAGTTTTCATGGGAGGGCGTGTCCGTGGCGTCCTGTCAAATTTCGATGTCTCGCCATGGGAATAAATGTTGTTGTAACTCAGCCATACAATGTTCGATCTGCCCCAGACTTCACATGTTCGATAAGAATCCAGGCCTGAACACATCTGAATATGTGTTTCAGAAGTAGGTGTGGCAAAATGGCTCGACAGCGCCACCTATACTGATTCAGCGGAGAGCCCTCAGGCTACGTTTCACGTACATGTATGAAAATCGGTACACTCATGTAACATAACAATACCTACAAAGTCTCCTGAACGAAATCCGAAACCCAACAGGAAGTCGGTTATTTTGAATTTTCTCGTCATATTTAGTGACATTTTTGCCATTTGCAGGTGTCATACTTTAACGAACTCCTCCCAGAGATTTATTCGCATGAACACCAAAATTGGTCATTGCAATCTAAAGCCCTTTGAGACGTTAAATTGCGAAGATCTAGAGTTTTCATTGAGGCGTGTCCGTGGCGCCCTGTCAAATTTCGATGTTTCGCCATGAAACAGGAAGTTGTTATAACTCAGGCATGCAATGTCCGATGTGCACCAAAATTCCCATGTTTGATAAGACTCCTGACCTGAAGAGATCTAGGTGACCACATTCATATAATTTCATAGCGCCACCTGCTGGCAACAGGAAGTGATATGTTTTACTCTGCAACTAACTCCTCCTAGAAATGTAATGACATCAACATAATTTTAGTTCAGTCTAATCTAAAGGCCTTTGTGATGTTAATTTGCGAAGAGCTTGAGCTAATGGGCGTGTCCATGGCAGCGTGACAAAATTCGATATCTCGCCATGGGAATAGAAGCTGTTGTTACTCAGCCATAAAATGTCCGATCTGCCCCAAACTTCACATGGTTGATAAGAGCCATGGCCTGAAGACATCTACGTGCTAATGTTTAGTTATAGACATAGCGCCACCTGCTGGCTACAGGAAAATTGCTTGTTTTACACTAACTTAAACATGCAATGTTCAATCTGCACCAAATTTCATATGTTTGATAATAGTACTGGTTTGAAGACATCTAAATGCCAATGTTCAGTTATGGACATAGCGCCACCAGCTGGCAGCAGGTTTGGAACTTATAAATGACTTTGACCTATCCTCTATATTTACCTTTTTAAATGCATATTGCTCACTGTTCCCTGTCATTCTGAAGCCACCGGTTGGCGGTGCCGGGTGCGAGGTCCCTTCCATCGCTGCTTGCAGCTTTAATTCTTATTATTCTTCTTCTTCTTCTTCTTCTTCTTCTTCTTCTCCAAACTTAATCGCATTTTAGAGGGCCTAAACATGCTCGAAAAGTCAGGAAACTTTGCACACGTCCAGAACTGGTGAAAATTTACATCTGATATGGGTTTCAGAAGTAGGTGTGGCAAAATGGCTCGACAGCGCCACCTATAAATATTCAGCGGAGTGCGCCTCGAGCTACGTTTCACGTACATGTACGAAAATCGGTACACTTATGTAACTTAACAATACCTACAAAAAAGTCTCCAGGTACGAAATCAGAAACCCAACAGGAAGTCGGCTATTTTGAATTTTCTCGTCATATTTTGTGTCATTTTTGCCATTTTCAGGTGTCATACTTTAACGAACTCCTCCCAGAGATTTATTCGGATGAACACCAAAATTGGTCATTGTAATCTAAAGCCTTTTGTGACGTTAAATTGCGAAGATCTAGAGTTTTCATTGGAGGGCGTGTCCGTGGCGTCCTGTCAAATTTTGATGTTTCGCCATGAAACAGGAAGTTGTTATATCTCAGGCATGCTATGTCCGATCTACACCAAACTTCATATGTTTGATAAGACTCCTGACCTGAAGAGATCTAAGTGACCATATTCAGTTATAGTCATAGCGCCACCTGCTGGCAACAGGAAGTGACATGTTTTACTCTGTAACTAACTCCTCCTAGAGATTTAATGACATCAACATAATATTTAGATCAGTCTAACCTAAAGGCCTTTGTGATGTTAAATTGCGAAGATCTAGAGTTTTCGTTAAAGGGCGTGTCCATGGCGGCATCACAAATTTTGATGTCTCGCCGTGGGAATTAAAGTTGTTGTAACTCAGCCATACAATGTCCGATCTGCCCCAGACTTCACACGTTCGATAAGAATCCAGACCTGAACACATCTAAATACTAATATTTTCATTATATATAGAGCGCCACCTGCTGGCAACAGGAAATTACTTCTTTTACACTATCTTAAACATGCAATGTCCAATCTGCACCAAACTTCACATATTTGGTAAGAGTCATGGCCTGAAAACACCTAAAGGCCAAAAATCAGATATAATCATAGCGCCACCTGCTGACAACAGGATATATCATGCTTTACACTAACTCAAACATACCATGTTCAATCTGCACCAAACTTCATATGTTTGATAAAAGTATTGGTCTGAAGACATCTACATTCCAATGTTTAGTTATAGACATAGCGCCACCTGGTGGCTACAGGAAATTACTTGTTTTACACCAACTTAAACATGCATTGTCCAATCTGCACCAAACTTCACACTTTGATAAGAGCCATGGCCTGAAGACATCTACGTGACAATGTTCAGTTATAGACATAGCGCCACCTGCTGGCAACAGGAAATTACTTGTTTTACACGAACTTAAACATGCAATGTCCAATCTGCACCAAACTTCATATGTTTTTTTAAAGTACTGGATGAAGACATCTACATGCCAATGTTCAGTTATGGACATAGCGCCACCAGCTGGCAGCAGGTTTGACACATATAAATGACTATGACACGTTCCTCTATATTTACCTTTTTAAATGCATATTGCTTACCGTTCCCTGTCTTTCTGATGCCACCGGTTGGCGGTGCTGGGTGCGAGGTCCCTTCCATCGCTGCTTGCAGCTTTAATTTGATATTGCATTTAAAGTGAATTGTTATAAATGTATATTATTCTGTTCTAAATGCACTATTTGCAACTTCATCTTTGCATGTGTATAAAAGATGTATTTTTTTACAATCATATTCACATATATAACATACACGTTTCAATAGAAGTTACATTGTATTTTAGTTTACTGTAAATGCTTGTCAGTACATTCGGCTGTACACTTTAATAAAAGATAATGAAAGCAAATATGAATTTAAATGTAAAGATTACTTAAGTTCTACTTAAGAGGTTTTAAAAAGCAGCTAATTGCATTTAATATAAATTTTAACTATTTTTATTTGCAATCAACATTATTTTTTTTTAAATTCATTAATATCGCTTTTTAAAAAGTATGCTTGTGTTATTTTTCACAAGGGCATTTAGCACACAAGAATATATGCAGTACCAAAAACGTCAATAGCGGAGAAGGGATGTCAATGAAATATGATTAAAGGTACTCTTTCAAACTTTCATGATACTTCACAGAAAAAGAAACTTACCACATATGAGGTTGTAGACTTCAATGTTTTCGAAGGGAAGCACATTCACCTTAGATTGGATACCTGGTCCATATCCAATAAAAATGGCCTGCAAACAGTTAGATTTCATTCATTAAATCACACCATTTGTTTGTCTTCAAGTTTGAAAAAGTCAAATATTTTGCCTAATATTTCATTAAAAAAGAGAAGATGGTTCTGAGAAAAGGTTATTTGTTTGCAGATGCCACTTAACATTTTGTTATATAATGTGATGAAAATTAGACAGCTTTAAATGCAAGTACTATTTGAGGCCCCTGGATATGACAACAAAACACCTACGACAGCTTCAAAAACACTCTCCAGAGTTAAAAATAACTAAAAGCACTTATTTTGATTTGCAGTCACAGAGAGACACACATTTCACTCGCCTCTGGCTGAAACATTTAAGTACTAGAAACTAGTCTGATCTCATTTCCTAGACACAGACTCACAAAGATGAAAATGATGTTCATTCCTCCTAACAGGAGATTTCACTTTTTAAGATGGCCTAAAGTAAAGTTCAACCACATAGGTCAAAGGTCCAACATGTTTTAAAACTCTAAACACCTTCCAGTTTGAAGGAACAACTATGAATCTGGCACAGAGAAGCTATATGCAATAGCCAAGAGTTCATTTAAAGGGCATGTCTAGATATTTCTCAGTTTTTGTGGAAAGACTCTAGGGCTCATAATCCCCTTCATGGAAATTTACTCAGATACTTCAATAAGAATTTAGTATAATCCCCATCAAACGGGGCAGTCGTGGCTCTCATGGATAGGCGTCGGACTTGTACCCCGAGGTTGTGGGTTCAATCTCAGCTCCGCAGGAATTGTCCACGACTGAGGTGAGACCCTGAGCAAGGCACCAAACCCCGACTGCTCCCAGCGTCGCTGCCCACTGCTCCAAGTGTGTGTGCACTTGAATGGGTTAAATGCAGAGAACACATTTCACTGCTGGTTATACTCTGTATAATTGTGTATGTGACAAATAAAGCTCATCTGAGCTTAATTTTTATTTTATTGTTATTAAAATGTTTGTGTCTACTAAGCCTCATTACAGAGAGAGAAGCCTTTGAACAGAGCCTCAAGCAGAAACTGAAGAAAGAAATGTTTACTAGTGTCCATTACAGATTTAAGATATAAATTATCTGGATTTAAAGGATAATGCTTAATTTTGTGGTTAAGTTTTATGTTGATGGTGGAAGTGAAGATGAGAAATAAAACGCCAGAGAAGTAATGGAGAACTGATGTTTGGCAACTGCCAACCATACTCTTCTTCTTCAAAAAAAACATTTTCGAGACAAATAAGTAATAATAAGCATACTTTGAGTACACTTTCATAATCATGTTTCTTAAAGTTCACTTTGTAATAATGTCAAATCAAAGTCTTACTTGCAAATGTATTTCAAATCATTTATTTAGTAATGAATTTGAACTGCACATTTTGACACGATAAAAAAACATCTGATTTAGCATTACTATGAAGATGAGTTTGTAACTTGTTTTATTTACTTTTAAATCACATAAGACATGTGCCTTGAATATGAAATTGTTTTAAACACCAACCTGCATGTTCTTGAAGACATTATCTGAACCATGGAAGCGCTTGCAGTATTTAATTTCACTTGGTTTGCTGTAGATCAAGGTGGGAGACAAATACTGTGAAAATTACTGTGAAATACTGCCAGTTTGAGTGCTAATTAAAAATATTCAAATGCCTTCAATCAAATTCTAGTTACCTTTTTAAGAACAGACAAGTTTGCAGAATTATCAAAAACATCTAGAGGTAAAACTTGGTTTTATAAATGCATTAATACTTTTTAGGGATATTACATTCTTTCATTATACACTAAAACATATTTTACAATTATTTATTAGATTTTCAATGTATGCATTTGATTTGCAAATAAAATATATATTTGGATTACACTGTTTTAGCATAAACTACATTTAATATGATGCATTTCTCTATTTAATTCTAAAATACTATCATCATTAGCATCAATGTGATTATATATATAATATATATATATATATATATATATATATATATATATGTGTGTGTGTGTGTATGTATTTGTTTTTCTTAAATTTTATTTATTCTAATTAGAATCAGCGTATTTTTATTTCAGTAAAAATTAAGAACATGGTTAAAATATGGCTACTTATAAAACAAGAAATATTCAGTTAGTTAAAATGTATAAAATTTTAAGAACTTGATGGTAAATATATAAACTTGGTTAATGTGTATTTAAACACATTTAGTTTTATGGCAGCAGCTATTTGCTCTAAGTGTAAACAGCGATAGATACTATTTACACTATGTTAAAACTCAAACTCACAGCGCTGCTTGCCAGCCGGGCAACATGTAGAGATGTGCTCTCTCTATACGGATGTTACTGGCAAAGTGAAGCCGTTTGGGCAGATTTTCCTTCAGATACGGCCTCATCGGCTGATCAGGTTCTCTGCACTTCAAACACAGAAAGAAAAAGGACAGAATAAAGATTTCAACATGATTAAGTGGAAGATATGGTCTGTAATTGAGGTGTGGGGATGTTGTGACAGGGTCGTACCGAAAGATTCTTCACCAGACCTTCATAATCAACTGCCAGATGAATACAGGAAAAGAGAAGAGATGGATCGTTTGACTTAAATAGACAAAGCACTTTTTATAAAGTAATATAGTTTAATATAGTTTCTTCAACTATAGTCACTTCAGACCAGTTGTGAAATATTATGATAATTTTTGTTCTTTTTTAATATGTATTTAAATGCAATTTATTAATGTGATGCAAAGCAGCATTTTCAGCTTCATTACTCCAGTCTTGAGTGTCACATGATCCTTCAGAAATCATTCTAATATGCTGATTTAATGCTCAAAACATATTATTATTATACCAATGTGGAAAAAATTGTGCAGCTTAAAAGATCAGCTTTGCAGCAGAATTTATCTACATAAATGATTTTTACTGTCACTATTGATCAGTTTAATAGATCCTTGCAGAATACAATTTGCATGTATTTATTTTAAATCATTTAAAAGATCTTACTGACCCCAAAATTTGCTTCATATTTTACCCCAAGTTCTTTATTGAACAAAAAGTACACTAACTTTTGATAAAACTTCATAATAAACAAAATAGCTGGTCAAAGTGGAAATTAGCTGCAATTTATGTAAAAATGTATATAAATTCATGTCACATTACACATATATTGAAATGGTTCAAGAGATATTGATATATATTATATCATATCATTGATATATGAAAACCAGCAAAAATTAACCATAAGCCATTTTATAGCTAATGCAACCTTTATACCACAACCCCTGCTAATTTTATAAATAAAAATCAACTGCTGTGACACACAAGTGTCTATAGTTGAAGAAACCCTCAAATACAAAGACGTGTGATGATCTGTTCGCTTACAAGAGAAGAATTCATCAGGCAAACGTTTGGGACGGACTCTCGCTGCAGGACCCTGGATGACAGTTATGTCATCGATGTTTTCCAGATAGTTGGAGACATACGCAGCTTTCTTGCATGACGCTTCTTCCATCCCTGCAAATCAAGCATTTAAGCATTCAGCATTCACTGACTCAGTGCATCTCAGTGTGGTATGGAAATTCCTCAAACCAGGACTGCAAAGCTCTACAGAGAGTCGTGCGCTTAGCTGAGCGCATCTCAGGGTCTACTCTCCCCTCTCTGCAGGGCATCTACCTCAAACGCTGCAAAAGCAGAGCTGCTAAAATCCTCAAAGACTCAACTCACCCCGGTAACCATCTTTTCTGTTTACTGCCATCTGGCAAGCGCTTCAGGAGCATGATGGCAAAGACTGAGAGACTGAGGAGGAGCTTCTTCCCTCAGGCCATCAGGCTCCTTAACACAAACTCAGTTTCATAAACACTCACAAGATTGTTAACTGTAAAAATTCTCATCACCCGTATTGCTGCTTTGTGTACATACCCTGAACAACCCGTCTGCACATCCCTCTTATTCATATTACTATTTATTAAGTCCCAATATACTGTTTTTTTATTTGCACATCTATTGTTTTGCACTTTTTATTCCATTGCACATTTTATTCTTATTTCTCTTTTTTTACCATATATATGCTCTTGTGTTGTGTTACTTTTATATCATTTTTTATTCTTTTGCACTGTCCACTGAGCGGACCTGATTTGATTTACATTTCACTTCTGATTATACCCTGTATAATTTATTATGTGACAAATAAAGAAACCTTGAACCTTGAACCTTGAACTACAGTTCACAGATTGCTCATTCAGTTGTGCTAAAAGGAATAGTTCACCCAAACAATTATATCATGATTTACTCAAACCAGAATTAATTATTTATTTCTAAGTAAAAGTAGTGAGTACATTTTTGGGTAAACTATGAATCAAAAACATTAAGTTCAAGTGATGTTCTCACTGTAGCAATTCACAGCATATTATTACATTCAACTCGATGAAGAGTCAAAAAAGCATATAATTTACGGACAGTAAGGCTTACAGCCAAACCTCCACGTCTTTCATTATATTTTTGAGCGAGTTCTAATTAAACATCAGTGATGCAACAGAAGTTCAGCCAGCGCATAAAAAACATACAAGCTCAATATGTATTCACAATCACTCCAACCAAAAAGGCAGAGCGGCACAAATAATAAAAACCCAAGAGTCCAAATTAGCATGCCTCATGGCATGCTCCAAGGTCAGGAGACAAATGTGCAATCCCACACGCCTTTAATTTGCCCCAATCACAAATGAAGACACACGTCAAGCAGATGTCACTGCTGAAGAACTTCTGTGTCCACCCAGACAGGTGGGAACCAGTGTTATTTTCGTATCATTGAGATACTATTATTATTTTTAATTAGTTATTATTTTTATATTTTCTGCTTTTATTTTAAGTTTTAGTATTTATGTTGTGTGTATGCTATTTTTATAATTTTTTTAAATGTCTATATTGTTTTTTTTCTGTTTGTTTTAGTTATTTTACTACAGCAAGTTAAACTAAATGAAATAAAATAAGGCAACATGGCTGCAATAAAATTTGTTATATTTTTTATTATGTTATTTCAAGTGTTGGGTGACTATGCATGGAGAAGTACTATTCTCTTTAAATTGATAATAGATAAATGCTTCATGAACACCGTCTAATCCAAATTTTCTAACAAAAAATGTATCTTCTAATATTACAGTGGCACAAACATGGCCAGATTTAATACTTATGTTAATGGACTGCAGACTGCAGTTGTTTTAATAAAAACTGGTAATACATAAGTCCAATACATATTTACTAATATCTGACTGACTGTGGCATTTGGTAAACGTTCATATCAGAAAAAAATTATATATATAGATGTAGATTCTATGTGCATTTGAATATATATTATATCCAACGTTTTCTGCATATACAGTACAGTATCAGGAGCAATGCAATACATTTCATAAAGCAAATCTCAACTGCCTGATTTGATATTTTTTACATAGGGCAATATGAACTATACAGCAAATCTCAAGTGTTTGAATTGCTTGTATCGTTGCAAACTATGTTATATAAAGAATGAAGATATTGTCAACATCAACATTCATAACTTTTCTGTAAAGCTTCCTTACAAAAAATGGGTCTCCTTCACTAAGCATGCGTACAAACAAATTTGTGTGAAATATGTGTACGAATGTGTGTACGAATTTTAAGAGCAAATTACGATTCACAAAAAAATACACAATAAAATGTATTATAAATTTACGAAAAAATATAGGAACTCAAACCACACATTTGCAAAAACCACTTACCCTGTAAGCCTTATAATAGTCTTAAGAAGTTATATTTCATCCTAACACGACTATAATTATACTGAAGTATGTTGCATTAATTGTATTGTATAATCCATAAATAAATTATACAATAAAATGATTAAATAATACAATTTAATTTCATCTTAAATACTTTCCATCATATACAAGAGTATGAAAAGCTGTGTAGATTTCTCTGAATAACGTAGATATACGCATATGGACAGCTGGATATTGAGAGGTCTGTTATCTGAGTCTGTATAAAAGGTGTTTATTGTGAGAACTGGTGAGAATGACACACTTGGCATTGCTCGAGATCAGGCGAGTAAGCTTGTTTCTGCAATTTTAAAAGATAAATGTGACTTTTTATGTCACAATTTCAAGCTTACATCTTACAAGTCATGTTTTATTCTGCGTCAGAAAAAGCTGCTATATGTGAAAGCGTGTCTGCAAATAGCGGCACGTTTAACCATAGTGATGAAATGCTGTAAAGAAAAGCGTGTACGGAAAGCTCTTACATGGAGATGGTTTAGGCATGTTTTATGCAAATGACTAACTTTGTGCATGCAACCACTCATTTAGAATATTCCAAATTTACTAACTTCAAAACAATGTTAAGAAAAAATCCATGTACGTACGAACATATTAGTAAATGAGACCCACTGTGTATTGTGAAAAGTGCTATAAAAAAAAATTTGACTTAAAGGGGTCATATGATGCGATTTCAAGTTTTCCTTTCTCTTTGGAGTGTTACAAGCTGTTTGTGCATAGATAAGATCCCTGAAGTTGCAAAGACTAAAGTCTTAGAACCAAATAGATATTCTTTATAAAAGTTAAGACTCGACCCACCTAAAATGGCTCATTTAAACACGCCCCCAAAATCAAATCAAATCACTTTTATTGTCACATCACCACAGCACATGTGCCTTGGTAAGTGAAATTCTTGAGAGCGTGCTCCAGACAGTGCAGAAACAATTTACTTATAGACAATACATACTTACAGACTTATACAGATGGCAATGTGCAAAATACACATACATATTCTCAGTACAGACAGTGTACTATTAGACATACAGTTATCAATACACATTATACACTGTATGTACACATTCTACATTATGTACACATATATACACACAATAATATGCGAAGGTGCAACAGCTTATACATAAGTTGGATACGCAATGTCATGGATGTGCATTGGATGGTATCCAGTAGTAGTAGATAGATTGTTGTATTAGTGCAGTGTGTGTGTGTTCCTGTGGCTCAGTGGTAGAGCATTGCGTTAGCAGCGCAAAGATTGTGGGTTCAATTCCCAGGGAACACACAAACTGACAAAATGTGTATAGCCTGAATGCACTGTAAGTCGCTTTGGATAAAAGCGTCTGCTAAATGCATAAATGTAAATGTGTAGTCCAGTTTCAACTGTGTTAGAGTTAAGTTAAAGTGCAGTGCATGGTTTACCGTAAAGTTGGATTATGCTGTAGGGCGTATTAGTCATTAGCCTGATAACCTGAGGGAAAAAGCTATCCCTCAGTCAGCTAGTGCGGGATCGGATACTGCTGAGACGTCTTCCTGAGGGTAGCAGAGAGAGCAGTCTGTGGGACGGGTGGCTGGAGTCATTTATGATGTACCAAAAATGTGGCGGGCAGTTCGCATGACCCTTTGCACAGCTTTGTGGTTGCCAGCGGTGCTGTTTCCAAACCAGGCGATGATGCAGCCGGTCAGGATGCTCTCCACAGTGCAGGTGTAGAATGTTCTGAGGATTCTGGGGCTCATTCCAAACTTCCTCAGCCGTCTCAGGAAGAAGAGGCGCTGATGTGTCTTCTTCAGCACTGCATCTGTGTGAGCGGACCATGTGAGATCCTTGGTGATGTGAATGCTGAGGAACTTAAAGCTGTTTACCCGCTCTACAGGTGTCTTGTCGATGGTGATGGGTTTGTGTTCTCTGCTCTGTGTCCTGTAATCCACCACCAGCTCCTTGGTCTTGTCGATGTTGAGTGAGAGGTGGTTATCCTGACACCATTTAGTCAGGGTACTACTCATCTCCTCTCTGTAGGCCGTCTCATCATTATCAGTGATCAGGCCTATCACCGTTGTGTCATCAGCAAATTTGATGATGACGTTGGTGCTGCTGTGTGTGGCTGTACAGTCGTGTGTGTACAGGTAGTACAGGAGTCGGCTAAGGACACAGCCCCGAGGAGCACCAGTGTTGAGGATCAGGGAGATTATGTATTGTTGCCCATTCTGACCACCTGACTTCTGCCTGTCAGGAAGTCCAGGATTCAGCTGCACAGAGATCTGTTTAGTACCAGAGTCTGGAGCTTTGCAACCAATGTGGCAGGCGCTACGGTGTTAAATGCTGAGCTGTAGTCCACAAACAGTATTCTCACATAGGTGTTCTTATTTTCCAGGTGGAAGAGAGCAGTATGCAGGTTGAAGGCAATACTACATGGGGCAGTATGAACTATACAGCAAATCTCAAGTGTTTGAATTGCTTGTATCGTTGCAAACTATGTTATATAAAGAATGAAGATATTGTCAACATCAACATTCATAACTTTTCTGTAAAGCTTCTTTACAAAAAATGGGTCTCCTTCACTAAGCATGCGTACAAACAAATTTGTGTGAAATATGTGTACGAATGTGTGTACGAATTTTAAGAGCAAATTACGATTCACAAAAAAATACACAATAAAATGTATTCTAAATTTACGAAAAAATATAGGAACTCAAACCTATATAAACCTAAAAGCTGGGAGAGTGCAGTATGCAGGTTGAAGGCAATAGCATCATCTGTGGAACGGTTGCTGCAATATGCAGCGGATCCAGTGAGGAAGGCAGCACAGAGCAGATGTAGTCTCTGATGAGTTTCTCAAAATACTTGCTGACGATGGGTGCCAGAGCAATGGTCCTCCAGTCATTCAAGCATGTGCTTTTAATTTTCTTTGGTATGGACAAAATGGTGGATTTTTTGAAGCATGAGGGAACCACGGACAGAGAGAGGGAAAGATTGAAAATGTCTGTAAAAACCCTGGCTAGTTGGAATTAGCATGCTTGGAGCACATGGCCTGGGATGCCATCCTGACCCACAGCCTTGTGTATTTTCACCCGTCGGAAGGATCGGGTTACAACCGCGATGGAAATGGAGAGTGCACTCACCTCTTCTGCAGCAGTCGTGGGAGCGCTCTCTATGTGGGCAGTGTTGTGAGCCTCGAAACGAGCATAACAAATATTAAGCTCGTTCAGTAGAGAGGTGGCAATGTTCACAGAAGCTGGTTTATTCCCTTTAAAACCTGTGATGTTATTGATGCCCTGCCACATGCTTCTTGCGTTATTGGTGTTGAATTGTTTTTCAACTTTGTTTTAATGCCTACATGCCTACATGCCTACATCACAGTGTGGGAAGATTTGCATAACACCGTGCAAATGTATACGCAATGAAAGCAGGCGGGACTATTATTCTCGCTGTAGTATTGTTGCTGCCGCCGGCACCATGTCCTGGAGACGCTGTGTTTCGTTGTGAAAGCTAAAATACGTTTTTTGGGTTTCCAAAAGAGGACACAACTAGAAATCAGTGGTTAAGTTGTATTTACAACAATGTTCCAGAACAGTTCAACATTTCAACAAGTATTAGTGTGTGTACAGCGCATTTTACGGAGGACAATTTCCTGAACCTGGAAGAGTAGCCTACAATGCTGGCTTGCACAAAGGCAGTTTCTATAAAGTGGTGCAATTCCAACTTTGCAAGGACAGTCCGATGCTTCTGACTCACAGCATTGTAAGTAAGTTTCTGCCACTGACTATTCAAACGCGGGTTTTGAGCTGTGTAGAGTAGTGCTTGTTGTTTGTTGTTTCTCTGATCACAAATGCAGACATTGTAATGTAAAAAGGCAGTATAAGTCATTATAATCAGTAATTATGTCCTCACTGGATGCATCAAATGCCTCGTTTATTATGGGTTTTATTGTTTTTGTGTCGTCTCGCCAGGACACGGCATCACAATACAGTGAGGGGCGTAACATTTCCGTCTCACGCTTGAGGTATTCGCCCAATCTCAATGGACCGGACAGCTGGCCAATCAGAGCTGCTTCGCTTCTCAGAACAATGATCTTTGTAAAAATCGTTTCAGAAAGGTGAAGCATAGAGGAGCAACAATAATGTACAGTATTTGGAAAATAATTAGTTTTTTTTAACCTTAAACCGCATAAACACATTGCATTACACCAAGTACACAAAATAATGTTATTTTTAGCAACGTCATATGATCCCTTTAAGTTGACATACATCTATACTGTAGCTGTTGCCAATATACATTCGGTCAAATTTGGTCTCATGTTCAAATTAAAGGAATTAGTGTAAAGAAAACACACAGTACTCACCGTGGTCAGAGACCAGAACCAGGTTGACACATCTGTGCAACTGTCTTTCCTTGAGACCCTCTATCAACATCCCAATAAGCCTGTCGACATTCAGTAAAGCCTCAATGACCTGCAATGCAAAAATCCGTCATGATTTGAATTGCAAACATTTCATCAGTGTAATCCAAAGCAGGGGAATTCATTCTGATTATGAACAGCTTAATAGTGCTAACACACCCACCCCCCCCCACAAAAAAAAAAAAACATTTTGTTCATCAACAAAAATAACAATGATTGTGTTCATTTAATGTGTCATATCCTAAATCAGATATTTGCCCCCAAACTAAACTGACAGTGAAGTTAGTCAATTATTTCCACATGTGGTTTGTCTTCAATTTACCTGGCTACTCATTGGTCCATGTCGATGACCTGCAGAATCAGGCTCTTCGAAGTATAAGGTGTAAAAGTCTGGCCTAAAACAGTGTGAATATAATGTAACTTATTAAATAACCTTAAAAAACATCTAAAAAAACTTAAACTCAAAAATGGTATTTAACATCAGTGAATCAACCTGAATACATTAATTTACATTTTTTATGAGCTAAATAAGGTAGAAATAGCTCTTTACAGTAACAATCGCAAGTTACCGTTTTAATCAAACCAAAACAGTAATTTAAAAATAAATAAATATACATTTTTAAAAAAGCATTACCTTTCTCCTTCAGGTAAATGCAACCATTCAAAGATTTGTGCCATTCTCTTTTCAAAGGGAATGCTCCTAAAAAAATACAAATTATATCATCCATTTTAACTAGTTTGTTGGCTCAAAATTGAACTATATTTTTGATGGCTGTTTCTAAAATCCCAAATGTCTTCTATTGATTTGAGCAGAACCATTATGTATGTAACCTGCTTCAAACTTTCATATTTAGTGTAATATGAAGTGTTGCTCTTGATAGCTAGTTTTAGATGTTAATTATAGTCAGTCCTTACAACCCTTAAAATCCTGTTAATAACAGTTAAAAAAATCAGGTATTGTAAATATCCACCTGTCATACTTCACCCAGTAATCTGGGAAATATCCATTGACTTTTACATCGGATCCAGGCCAGAAGAAAGTAGCTGTTTTTAGTTGGTTTTTCATGGCTGTGAGCCAAACCTAAAGACAATTTAGACAGTAATATATATATATATATATATATATATATATATATATATATATATATATATATTAGTGGCTGTCAATCGATTAAAAGCTAAAGTCCTTAATTGTGATTTTTCTATAACAAATCGCATGAGGCTGTCTCTGTAATTACTGTAAAAGCCAATGGGATGGATACTAACCCAGTCTTCAATGTAACACAGGCTACTCACTGAATGTGAATGCCTCACACTTTAAATGACCATTAGTTTGAGTCTCATAATGCCAACAGCTGCCTCTTTTCAAAAGCAAATCTCAGTATCTCCTACTAGAAGGTTTTACGCTGCATCATTTCAGCATCCATGGATGGCGCAAAGGAAAAGTGCATGGCTAAAAGTCGAGCACAGAATCAAACATAAGGACCTGTGTTCCTAGTGAGGAGTTTGAGGAACTTCAGAAAACCTGTCCATCACCAACTAGGATATAGGAAACGTAATCAGAAAAAAAACTTTGCTATAGATCTTAGATTTTCATGATTTCAGCTGCCCACCGCAGAAAAACCTTGTGCTCTGGCATTTTTAGACCATTTGCTGCCTATTTGATTGCAAATGTGAATCGATTGCAGAGTGTTAAACATTTGTGCACCACACCCTGTTTCCCCAAAATGGCTATCAGGCTGAACTCTGAAGAGAATGACACGGGTGGTACCAGACTTTCTTATTGTGCTGTCCTGATACAGAAAACAATTTGGAAGAATTCCATGGCAAGAACTTTAAAAAGAGTTTCACTCATAATGACAACAAAAGACCAAATGCAAGTCTATGCAATTCCATCAGGTTCCACGGACTCTGACCCTTGTCCAGAAGAGAGTGATCCAAAATAACATCAGTCCCTCTTCAAGCAGTGCTTAACTGAGTCTCAAGGATGGGTCATCAAACAGGAATTTGAAGGGAAGTGTTGTTAAAGAATTGTGGAAATTGCATTGGCTTTCCAAAGATTCCAGTAAGCATTTAAATGGATATTTGTTTGAGTCTAAGTTTGTGCACGTCAATAAATGTCTGGTTCAGCTCAGCTACCAAATCTAACCACAGAAGACTACGGACTCGGAGGGTAGTCTGGACTGCTGAGTGAATCATTGGTACAACCCTCCCCACTCTCCAAGAACTGTACTTATCTAGAGTGAGCAAAAGGGCTGGCAACATCCATCTGGACCCCTCACATTCAGCACACTCCCTCTTTTAACTGTTCCCATCTAAGCACCAGTTTCTTCCCTCAGGCAATCCATCTCATGAACACTTGACAATAATTATGGTACACACTATTTATACACTTATACACTTATTTATCTAACATGCGTACTTAGTCTACACTTCAATTGCACATAATATAGGTGCATCTCAATAAATTAGAATGTCGTGGAAAGTTAATTTATTTCAGTAATTCAACTCAAATTGTTAAACTCCTGTATTAAATAAAGCCAATGCACACAGACTGAAGTAGTTTAAGTCTTGGTTATTTTAATTGTGATGATTTTGGCTCGCATTTAACAAAAAACCCACAAATTCTAATCTCAAAAATTTGAATACTTCATAAGTTTTTATATTTTCCATTCCTTCTGGAAAGTATGTTCATTTACTTTATATGCACTCAATACTTGGTAGGGGCTCCTTTTGCTTTAATTACTGCCTCAATTCAGCGTGGCATGGAGGTGATCAGTTTGTGGCACTGCTGAGGTGGTATGGAAGCTCAGGTTTCTTTGACAGTGGCCTTCAGCTCATCTGCATTTTTTGGTCTCTTGTTTCTCATTTTCCTCTTGACAATACCCCATATATTATATATGGGGTTCAAGTCTGGTGAGTTTGCTGGCGAGTCAAGCACACCAACACCATGGTCATTTAACCAACTTTTGGTGCTTTTGGCAATGTGGGCGGGTGACAAATCCTGCTGGAAAATGAAATCAGCATCTTTAAAAAGCTGGTCAGCAGAAGGAAGCAAGACGTGCTTCAAAATTTCTTGGTAAATGGTGCAGTGACGTTGGTTTTCAAAAAACACAATGGACCAACACCAGCAGATGACATTGCACCCCAAATCATCAAAGACTGTGGAAACTTAACACTGGACTTCAAGCAACTTGGGCTATGAGCTTCTCCACCCTTCCTTCAGACTCTAGGACCTTGGTTTCCAAATGAAATACATAACTTGATCTCATCTGAAAAGAGGACTTTGGACCACTGGGCAATAGTCCAGCTCTTCTTCTACTTAGCCCAGGTAAGACGCCTCTGATGACAACTGTAGCCAAATTCCTTGAGTCTATGTGTGGTGGCTTTTGATGCCTTGACCCCAGTCTCAGTTCATTCCTTGTGAAGTTCACCCAAATTCTTGAATTTATTTTGCTTGACAATCCTCATAAGGTTGCGGTTTTCTCGGTTGGTTGTGCATCTTTTTCTTCCACACTTTTTCCTTCCACTCAACTTTCTGTTAACATTCTTGGATACAGCACTCTGTGAACAGCCAGCTTCTTTGGCAATGAATGTTTGTGGCTCACCCTCCTTGTGAAGGGTGTCAATGATTATCTTTTGGACAACTGTCAGATCAGCAGTCTTCCCCATGATTGTGTAGCCTAGTGAACCAAACTGAGAGACCATTTTGAAGATTCAGGAAAACTTTGCAGGTGTTTTGAGTTAATTAGCTGATTGGCATGTCACCATATTCTAATTTATTGAGATAGTGAATTGGTAGGTTTTTGTTAAATGTGAGCCAAAATCATCACAATTAAAAGAACCAAAGACTTAAACTACTTCAGTCTGTGTGTATTGGATTTATTTAATACACGAGTTTCACAATTTGAGTTGAATTACTGAAATATATGAACTTTTCCATGACATTCTAATGTATTGAGATGCACCTGTATGTGTTGTGGTTTGTGGATGTTGGTGCATATATACACTATATGCATGTCAATGACATTGATTAAATACGATCTTTATAATAAATAAGCTTTGAATATGAATGTTTTGTTTTTGGCAAAATACATATTTTCAATTGATATTACATTAAAACATAACACAAGTTTCGAACCAAACCATAAATATAATTGAATAAAACATAAACTTGACTATAACTAATTTGTTCAAAGTATCTTTTTTTTTACTGTAATATTTACACTAGGGGCTGGATAACTATTTATTTTTTATCCAAGTCTGCTCTTAATTTGGCTGTACTATTTGCTCTAAGTTAGAATAACCCATGATAAAACAAAACAAACCAAATTGATAAAAAGGAGGGGCTGGGCAGAATAGGACATGACTGCAAGCACTGTGCCAGAAGAATCTGGTGGTAACAACCAGAAAACAGTGGTCACCTACAGATCCCACCAAAACGAACAAGCACAGTACAGAGTGCGTTGGAAATAAAATGGGAAGAAAATCACATCTGGCAAGTGAGGCAAATAAACTAGTGACAGAGCAAAAGAGAGGGGTGAGAGGAGCACATGGCCAACAGACACAAACTGAGGCCAAGTGGGGTTTGTTTCTGGAGCGTACAGTAGGTGCCAGGATCCCACACCAGGATTATAAACAGAAATTACATGCTCCTGACATTATACTCCAGAAACATAACCCACAACAACCAAAAACAGGAAGAGTTACACTAGATCCCAACACTAACAGTAGAATAAAAAGAGTGTTGGGATCCCGACAAGCAGTGTTTTTATCTTGTTGTGTCTTGTTTTAATGTCGTACAGTAGCTGTTAATGGTAATGACTACATTTACATTAGAGTATGATAATTAAGCATGTTTAATTTTCTAAACATTTACCCTCTAAATCCAAATCAGTTATCAGTTAAGTTACTTATCAAGACCTTTCAAAATAAATAAATAAATACAAACTGAGGGGATGTAAATTCAGGTTAAAGATTTCCAAAGAAAATGCTCTCATCTTTATTAAACAGATCATCACAAATCTATATTATTGCAGATGTATTACATCTGTGCAAATTGATTTTAAGTTTAATGTGTGTGCTTATACTCACTGGTTCACCCTGGTACCATGCAGGGTTGAATTTCTCATCAACTTTCAAACTGAAAGAGGCATTGAGTGACATCATACATCTTATTGTCCACAATTCCATGCGATTCTGGATACAGACCCTGCACATGAAAAACATTTCATGAAAGCATTATTTCACTCATTAGAAAACAGGAGCAAAACAAATAATTAACTTGTACTGTCTGTAAAGCAACCATTGGAAATAACAGTAGTTGACTATTTTTTTTAATTGCAAAAAGGGGTGGCACAACTAACAACTACTGAGGTTCAAATAATAAACTGGAAGGCTAATATAAAACCAAAATTAACACTTAACAAAACTGATAGTCTTATCTTCACTGTTGTAAACAGTAAGTAATTCAAATCAAACACATAATACTGTCTACTAAAGAAACAAAAACGATAACTTCCATTACATTTTGACATGTATGTAGTTCTCCAAGAGCAATTGGGGCTTAATTTCTACCTGTCACTTACTGTCACTATGGTGTAATGATTTGGGAAGGTCTTGGTGGGATAAGCAGGTCGCATATATGGTGTGGAGGTCCCACATTTCCCTGAAGAAACAAGGGACAATTGTTTAATTTAAACAATTAAATTAACAATACGTTTTTATTTTGTTTACATTCATTTATACCAGTGATTCATAATCAGAAGGCCAAGGCCCACCTCAGAAATGTTCCAAAGGGGATTCAAGAAGACTAAATTTTTTTTTTTTGAGAAAGCCTAATTAAAAAAAAACTTGACTTCTAGACCTGGAAAAGACATGCAAGTGAATAAGACCTTAAAATGCCATGGGGATTTTTATAGTTATGTATAGCTTAATAGTGGTAATAGTGACATTTTCTAGGTATGTCAAACTCTACAACATTTTATCAGGTAAATTTTTTGAGTAAACAATATTTTTTACAAGTACTTATCCTTAATCTTTATCCTGTAAATCATGAACGACTACACAATTAATATATTTTTTTTTAGGTAAAAGAGAACATTTCCTGAAGGACATTCAGCTCTTAAAATTTCTGGGATTCTAAAACATAATTATTTTAATCTTAATCATAATTATTTATGAATTATTATTACTTGTTTTATGGATGCTACTAGATTTGGTCATGAAAAAGTCTACACAGGGGATATTGGAATATTGTTGTGGACAATGGTGGGCCTTGGAATGAAAAAGAGTTAAGAACCACTGATTTAGACCAACTACAGTACAGATAGTATTATACTTCATCCTACTTCACTTTATGAAGAGATGTTTCAGTTGGTTCTAATACACTAATTCTCTTATAAGATGAATTTAACTCATTAATTTATCAGACTGGCAAATGGTAAGACATTTTAAACAAAAGTCTATTAAAAGCGTTCATTAGATGCCCCTAACAGATGTGACAGACATTATTGTACAGCCAGGGTCAGACTCTGAGTGAACGTGACATACTGAGTTTGTTGATGACAGGAAGCAGGCTGCTGTAGGCCTCCATATATCCTGCCCTGAATCCATCCAGAGACACCAGAAGCAGCGGCGGTTTAGAAAATCTACAGAAAAAGATGACAGTTTTTAGAAATGCTTGTCATGCCACGGAATAAAATAGCTTCCTTTTTTAGTTGGGTAAAAATAGCAATAGGAAACTTGAGCAGGGTTTCACCCAGAGAACAGCAGATGTTGATGTATGTCTACAGGCAAAGCCCAAAGCAATCAATCACACCCAAAACGCCAAATTCAATAACCAGAATAACAGGGAAGAAAATGCATAACTTCTGAGACTTGAATAACTGCAAAAACTCCTCATAAGAAGCAAACTTTTGATGTTATAAAACATTACAGCTTTTAACTGGTTAACAGACTTTTTAAGTGCCAAAATATTACAAAAGACGCAATATCCTTCTAATATAATTTGTCTTAATGTAGATATCTGACTCTATAATGACAACACTGTAAAGTAAATTAGCATTTTTTTCTGATGAGATGCAATGGCAGTAAAATGGTTTTAACCCCTTAACTGTCACCCCCCCCTTTTTGAAAAACTTGAAGTGCACTATTTAAAGTTAAATTGTTATAATTCATGAATGCTTTTGAATACAGACCTAAGGTTGGTCTCTTTTTAAAGAAGACAATCAGCAGATTATTGCAGAAGTGAAATCATTTCAAAAAATGAAAGTAAAAAAAGTTATACAAGTTTAAATTTACTGTAAATAAAATTTAATGTACAATTATTATTGTATATTATATAAAATACTTTACAAAATATGTTTTAATCCAATTTGACATAAAATTAAAGCCATATGTCTAAATAAGTTGTGTTTCAAATTTGAAGTTGATATATAAAAATTGAGGTTACTATGCAATTTTGTTTAGGCGTTATACCACAAACAGCCACCGGTGCCATTAAAACCCTATTTAATTTTTTATGCACTTTTCTGTCACAAATGTATCAATTTCTCTCCACTATTACTCTTATCACAAAATGACCACCAAATATGGAATCTTGAGACTCAGACCTTTCCAATGATATGTATTTTGTCAAGATTATAAAAGTTGTGATTCTATAAGACCGTAATACCTTTTGAATATGACACCTCCACTAAAGGGAGGAGCCCGCTAAAATATTTTAAAGTACCATTTCTATGGTAACGCAATGTCCGATTTCAAAACGGTTTTCACAGGATGAATTTTGAGATTATAAGCTTTCAAATGATATATAATATATGATGATTACTAAAACATGTGATAGGAAAAAAAGGAAACGAATAGAATTTTTGTGTCAAAGATCAGAGCTCCTGTTATGGTGTATATGTTTTGAGGTGCGCTCTTGTCATAAATTAATCTATTACTGCTCCTACATAATTTTTTACAACAAACAGTGGTACAATATCTATTTAGGAGTCTTGGACCTTTCCAACGATATATAGTTTTTCATGATTAGATTAAGATTTATTATTATTAGATTATGATTAGATTAAGATTAGATTAAGATTAAGATAACCATACAATGCACATCCACGACACTGCATATGCATAATCTGTTGCACCTTTGCACATCTATCTGCTGCTCAACCAACCAAACTGCGGTTAATTTATAATC
This sequence comes from Gymnocypris eckloni scoliostomus, assembly GCA_027564155.1. NCBI lineage: Eukaryota > Metazoa > Chordata > Actinopteri > Cypriniformes > Cyprinidae > Gymnocypris > Gymnocypris eckloni. The sequence continues at coordinate 13,672,247 of CM050412.1, read as the reverse complement.
TGTTGCACCTCACATTATTACTATGCATAGACTACATTATGTATAGATACTGTACATAATGCAGATGTGCCCATACGGTGTATAATGTGTCGTTGATAATTAAGTATGTCTTTATAGTACACTATGTGTACTGAGTATATGTATGTGTATTTTGCACATTGGCCTCTGTACAGTCTGTAAATATGTACTGTCCATATGTAAATTGCTGTTGTTGTTTTTTTGCACTGTCTGGAGCACTGTAAATGCTCCAGTGCAGTTTTTTGCACTGTCTGTCCATATGTAAATTGTTTGTTGTTTTTTTCCACTGTCTGTCCATATGTAAATTGTCTGTTGTTTTTTTGCACTGTCTGTCCATATGTAAATTGTCTGTTGTTTTTCTGCACTGTCTGGAGCACGCTCATAAGAATTTCACTCACCAAGGCACTTGTGCTGTGGTGATGTGACAATAAAAGTGATTTGATTTGATTTGATTTGAAGATTTAATGGTAATATATTAAAGTAAAGTTAGGCGTCCCGTATACGGGACGGCGACAGTTAAGGAGTTAAAGTTAGAGCACCATGCTCGTTAAGCTGTCTATTTGTGTTTACGCCAGCGACTACCATTATGGCCAAAGCTGAATGTACTTCAGAGTGTGTTTATTATAGCTAATGGAAAAACAACACTGACCACAGTCCATTTACCCAGAGTCAGACATAAACACACAGGCCTAAACATCTCTCTGTGCATCTAAATAGATGCATTTATGTACAGTGCCATTTAAAAGTCTAAGTCTACATGTGATTTAAAAAAGCTCTTTTAAACCCGGAAAGATACTGGAAGTTTTAGGATGCTGAAAATTTACAACAAAGAAATGTTATTATATGAAGTGAACACTATTTCTAGGCCACTATTAGTAAATTGGTAATACTGACCAGGTGTTTCCCAAAAATAACTATATGGTCGCAAGTTCCGTTGTTACCAAAAGAGTTTTGGGAAACGCACCCCTGGTGAACTCCTTTGTGCAAAGAGTCTCCTTCCAATGAACAGCAAGATCCTCTTTGGATCATTCTCATATCATGCTGGATAACATGACCATTAGCTTTATGAATTTATTCAAGACCATTAGACATAACAGAAGTCTGTCAGAAACCAGTTTCCCTCATAAAAAAATATTGTTAAGTCTATGGCTAACTTGTGCAGTATGGGACTTCGGGACGCAAACATTGGGATCGTTTTCAAAGGAAACAAATAGTTTTATCCCAAAAGTTGGTTACAATATACTGTCAACACACACACACACAGTGCCTATAAAGCTTCATTAACTATAGATGAAGATGCTAATTTCGAAGCTTTGAGTTAATGATATTAACCTGATTGAGATCTTGATACAGAGCCATCTCATTTATAAACATAAGTATGTTACCCAGCAGGACATTGAGGAGTCCTGATGTCCTCACAGTCCTCTTCCAGCCAAGGTTGTTCACCTGTGAATAAAAGACGGAAGAGAAAGGAAGTATTAATAGTAACTTGAAACTCTGGCCAGGTGTTTTTGTTCTTTTAGTGTTCAATTTTCTAAAGTTTTTGAGTTAGCAGTGAGAAAGAGAAATGAAAGGGTGATAAGGAACAGCTCAGTTTTCAAATGCAGGAGAGGGTGATTAATGTTGACCTTGACAAGACAATAACACCACACGTTCATTCAAACGTAATCAATCTGGAATTAAGGCAAAGTACTGGAAAAATACTGGAACTATATCACAGTTCCCCTTTGTGGGAACTTCGAACTGCGTCCTCTAGGGGTTGCTATGGGGAATGCCGTCAGCATGACCCGTGTCTGAAGCATACATACAAAAACAACACTTGTTGGCCAGCGACAGCCTATGACGTCAATACCGGCGTGACCACAGTATAAAAGGGCTCTGGGAGAATACATCATCCTCTTCTTCATCTTCCATGACTGTTTTGTTAGAAGCGTGCATTCTACGGGTTAGAACGAAGAACGAAGGCGTTTAAGAGATGTGTGTCCTCGTTATTGACACCTGATGACACACATGATCTTTGTGTCTTTTGTTTGGGCGAGGCTTGACTTGCCGTGGAAGTGGGCCAAGATGGTGGCGCCACAGGGTTGTCTCAAGAGTTATCTTTCTGGCCATAACCTACTGGTTTACAGGTTTTCTACCTGATCTCCATGCGGAGGTTGAGAAGGAGTGGAAAAAGCCATTTTCCTCTTGCATTCATAGGTTTCAGCATACTAGTTGTGCTAACATTGAGGGGATGCGTGAAAATGCCTATGAGGGGATGCCCCCTGTAGAAGAGACGCTAGACAGCTATCTCTCTGTGGGTGAGACATCCTCTCTCAAGGATCTCTTCTTGTTATCTAAGCCCCTTCAGGAAAAATCTTGCTTAAATGGCAGGGAATATGCAGCAGCAGGTCAGGCTGTCGCTTCATTGCACACTATGGTAGTGATTCAGGCATACTAGGCTGATCTGCTGAAAGACCTGGATAAGGGTCAGGGCTTGTCACCTGATGAAGTAGCAGAGCTGAACCGCACCACGGATTTGGCTCTCCGTGCCACTAAGCAGGCCGCCACTGCAATGGACAGGTCTATGGCGGCCAAGGTAGTAACGGACAGACATATGTGGGTAAACCTGGCGGATATTGGGAAGAAAGAGAAGGACTTTCTTCTCGATGCTCTAGTCTCACCTTCCGAGCTTTTCGGTACCTCCTACGAGATGGTGGTCAAGAAGTTTAGGGAGGCCAAGGCGCGCTCAGCGGCCTTCAAAACTTGAATTCCAAGAAGGTCCAGGTCTGAGCCCAAACAACGCAGGGGTCCTAGCCCATCTCGGTCTGGGGATCAGAGATGGGCACACAAGGCTAGTGTCGCGACTCGTGCCTCTCCCCCGCCTGCGGATAGGGCTAGAGGGAGGTGCGAGTCAAAGAGAGGTCTCGTCCGGACCAGAGTAAGACTTGAACATCTACTCCCTTCCCTCGGGGGGGCTGTCATCTGCCCTCATCTTCCCCTCTCTAAATCCCCTGCAACTACCGTTAACTCAACCTGACCGAGGTTAGGTGGGAACCTCCTGCGCTTGACATCGCATTCTCTATGCTGGACTTATGATGTTTTGGTTAAGTTCTATGTTTCATAGAATCTACCTTACCGACGGTCCGGAGCCGACTCTTTGGACTTCGCCTTCGGGACTGATCTCATGCGCAGGAACCATGGATGGATGAGTACGATCCATTTCTAATCGGTTCGCTGGATACATTGGTTTTTATACTGCTGCCATTCTTTGCAGTATTTCTGGGACCTGTCGTTTTGTGTGTTTTTCAACCTCTTACTATCAACTCAGTGTATTGATTACCTCATTACCCAGGTGTTCCCAGCCTCAACTATCAGTTTCTGCTCAATCATCAATCATTCTCTGAGTGAAGCTCCTCTCACTGAGATACTGAAAAGCAGTTGTATCATACTGCTCTTATGGTGAACCCTGAGGCATGAGTGAGAAGGTGGGTTCGGCTGCTCGCTATGCAGCCATATTGAGTTGTTAGACTCATCTCTAAAATGTCTGACCCGCCCCTTTGGGCTGGATCCCATAGTGATCGAGCTAGCATTGCTCCCTCACCATAGAGGGTCACCTATGAGTATGCTGCTACCTTCCGGCGTTTGAGTTGAGTTCTCTCCCTGTTAAGTTCCTAGAATGGTTTCAAATCTATGTTATGGTAAGTGCGCTAAGTGCACTTTCTCAAAGCCATGTTTCGGCAAGATCGCACATCAAGTGTTTTTACCACGCGGCTTGTGCCCTTTCTTTGGGTTGGTTAAGTCCCGGTTCGCCTTGGGCCCCACTCTACTGTTTCTATCTGAAGTACATTCACTTCTACCTATTTCTCCCAAAAATGTCTGGGATTGAACATTGGGTTATTACCAAGGGCCTGTTGAGACAGTTCACTCAGCGAGCTCGTGCAGAGCAAACGGTTGCCCCTGGGTGACCGGCCAGGACCTAGCTACTAACCTAGGCACTTGGTCATATCCCCTTAAAGGAATATTTTTTCTTCTGATTCCAAGCCTTTGAGCTCTACCCTGGGGCCGGTTGTCCCGGCCCCTAACAGATAAGTTATTAGGGTATGCAGCTCGGGTCTTTGGCCGAAGGAAATAATGTAACTGACAGCCATCAAACCGTCCCAGGGGCAATTCCCTTAGCCTGTTAGAGTTGGTACTTATTGCTCGCCTTTGTTTTGGCTTGCACTCCCCTCAGCATGGTGGTGTGGGTATATCTTTCCCCATAGCGACCCCTAGAGGATGCAGTTCGAAGTTCGCACGAAGGGGAACGTCTCAGGTTACATATGTAACCATGGTTCCCCGAGTGGGGAATGAGACACTGCGTCCTCTAAGCGTTGTGCCATGCTTTGGATGCAAGCTTCAGATGAAGAAGTGGATGATGTATTCTCCTGGCGGCCTTTTATACTGTGGTTGCGGCAGTAGTGACGTTATAGGCTGTCGTCGGCCAACAAGTTGTGTTTTTGTATGTATGCTTCAGACACGGGTCACACTGACGGCGTTCCCCATAGTGACCCCTAGAGGATGCAGTGTCTCGTTACCCACTTGGGGAACCATGGTTAAATAAGTAACCTGAGACGTTCTCTAATGATACAAACAACTGACACAGTCCAGGCTGCTTTTTTCAAGTGATAATAATTAGCTGTCAGCGGCTAATGCAATGGCAGGAACAAACATGGCTGTGATTGTGTACATAAGAATTACTGAAGTTAGACAGCTAGTGGAATTACAAGTTAACAATCTGTTATGTGGAATTTTAAATCCCTGTTGTGTTTAACTCACATCATATGTGCAGATGCAGTGCTTTTAACTACAGCCAAATCTTTTTTTTTCTTTTGCTCTCACACAAGTATCCTGCTTAGAAAATGTGTAAATCAGAACTAGTTGTCACACATGAAGCTGTCACAAGAACTGTGTTTGATTAACCAAAGATTTTAAGTAAAGAGTCCAATTTTACAAATGCTTATTTTCAATAGTAGCATTTTTAAGTTGGCTTACATTTATATTTATGCATTTAGCAGACACTTTTATCCAAAACGACTTACAGTGCATTCAGGCTATACATTTCAGGTGATACATTTGTTTATGTAATGTAATGTTATAGAATGAATTTAAGTAAACACTTAAATACAAATTGTTTTGTTGTTGTTATTTTTGACCCACTTGAGTAGAACTTAAAGGCATAGCTCACCCAAAAATGAAAATTCAGTCATCATTTACTCATCCTCAAGTTGTTCCAAACCTGTATGATTTTTTTATTTTATTTTTTATTCTGATGAACACAAAAGAAGATGTTTTGAGGAATACTAGTAACCAAACAGCTTTTGATAGCCATTGACTTCTATAGATGACAGAATTTTCATTTTTGGGAGAACTATAAATACATCTTTATATGTAATTTCATAATGACTTTTAATGTCTTTGAAATATGGTTATTTAATGGCAGGTTCCCAGTTTGACAACTTACAATATACAGTATGCTGTATATTGTGACAATATAAATGCATTACATAAACTGTATCTTTTTTACAGCACAATAAAACTAAAAATTGCAATACTTTTTGTGCAAGACTTTAAAATCCAATACAGAAACTGAATCGCCAAAATCGGAGTGTCCATTTACACTAAGTGCAAATAGCCCACCTTGTTGGCAAAGGCTATTTACACTAACTCCGCCCACCAATGTGTGATTGGCCAAGTCAACACTACAAAAGACAGCATTTATTGTCAGTTCCACTTGCAGAGGATACAGTGCCTGTTCTACTCTTTTTGACACAATCAATCCCGGGTTCGAATCCGCCTTCTGGCTAACTTTTTTCTCCCTTTTAAAATATCATATCATATCATATCATATCATATCGGAAAGGCATTTATTTTGGTAGGTGTAGGGAATGCTTATTGTCCCAATAAGGCAGCATACATTTCATAAATAAACTATAATTTACACTCAATACGTAATTACTGCTTACTGTTTTAATGTACTAAAATACTGAGGTGCAGATATGTGCGTCTATTTGCAATACGTATTATAAATATCCTGCCATTTTAACATAGTGTAGATAGAATCTATAGATATTTACACTCAATGTAAATAGAACGTATTGTTATTTGCACTTAGTATAAATAGAATATATCGTTCAGAAAATATGCCATTTTCACTTAGTGTAAATAGCTTCTGTCACTATTTACACTTATATAGCCGCTGACTTCAAAAATAAATCTATTTATTGGAGTAAACATTTGATGACTTGTAAAATACAATAATGATACTATATAACTATTTGGACATTATTCTGTCCAAACACACCCAAAAAGTGACCTGAAATAATCAGAAGAATATTTGTGAAAATTATAAAGGAAAACAACCAGCTATGAAAACACCATGCTCTCTGTCCTGCTGAGGGGAGATGAAATACAGGCCCAAATAACTTCATTGACAAATCCTTCAGACCCATCACAACTTCACAGATGCATTTGAGCCTTTCAGTGAAACAAATACACGTCTGTTCAAAGCTTAAATGAAAACCAAATCAGCTTGAGGATTTTACACAACCCTTGTGAGATTGTATCAACCTAAAATTTCTTTATTTACATTTATACAACATAAATGACAACTCCCATGTTGTGTAGCTACTCGATGAGAATGGAATGCAGAGCAAAGAATGTCTTGTACCTTCACATATGCTCTTGTAGTTTGGGCAGCAGTCACCCACTTTCACACAGTCTTCAGAACAGGAGCAGAGGCTGTCCAGCAGACGTTCCTCATTACAGCGGAATTTAGAACACGTCCAGCGCTGACCTGGAACAGCGAGTGACGTGATGAACAGCAGGACAGAGATGATTTGGGAAGATTTGAGAGAATCAAGATTGTTGATGTAAACAGCTGAAATGTTGGTATCATGAAATGGACACTTCAGAGCTATATAGAGGAGTGCTTTAAAAACCAATGTAGCACATTCAGCGTATTTTACATGCAGACCTTTGATTTAAAACAAATTTTTATTTACAACTGAAATTCAAATGAAAAAATAAATTAATACTTGAAGAAAGTCAAGGCAAGGAACAAAAATTGTTTCTGATTTCTAAAGGGACCCAGTTTACCTATTTACTCAGCAATCGTTTTAGTTCAGCAAATAATTTTGGGCAGAAACAGACAATTATTAATATTCAGGAGCTCTTATCAAGGATTCTCAGGCTTTAGTACCACAGATAAGCAGTGGACAGTATGACATATAGTGGAAACAATATGTGAGCAAACATTTAATTGTTGACTAGTTAAGGATATTAAACCAATTGTAATATTTAACATGTTGACAACATTTAGCAAGTATTTTTATTTTTTATTCTGACCTCTTAATTATCTTTTTCACAGAATTACTGAGCAACCTATAATATCTCATACTCAACCATTAAATTATATGATAATTATTCAGTTTATTATGAAAATGTTCATCCATTTGTGTATCAGTGTCATTTTAGGATAATTGAGATACACTATTATAGCTTTAAATTTGTTTTTATTTTAATTTCAGTTAAAGTTTTAGTAATTTTGCAGTTTTGTCATTTTTTATGTATATGAATAATTTGTATTAATATTTATTTCCGTTTTTGTTTTTTTAACAAAATAAGATATATTATATTGGCCACAAGTTAAAATAAGTTTAAGTTTTATTTTTCTATTTTATTTTAGTTAAAGTTTATTTTAAGTAACAGTTTTCAGTTTTTAGTTAACTGTAATACCATTGATATAGATTCTGCATTTTAGTTGGAATATTTTATATTATATTATTATTTAGTTCTAACTATTATTAAATATATATTATTACCATTAATGTTCATAAAATCATAAAAATATTGGTTGTTATGCTTTTGTAACAAAACATTACATATAACAGCTTTCTTTTGTCTAAAACTTCAAACAATTATTTGAAAATCTTTCAACTTTTTCTGTCCATACAATGCAAGTCAGTATGACTGATCTGAGGAAGATTTAAAAATATATTCCACAAACAAAAGACAATCATATAAGTTTGGAAAATATGAGAATAATAAAATGATAATTGAATTGTCAAAGAAACCACCATTTAAACACAAACACTGAGGTCTAGCATCTGCTGGCAAGATAAAGATTAAGTACATGTGTGTTTTCAATCAGTAGAAGCCCTGACACATATCGACATTCTAGGACAAAGATGTTAGATAAAGCAACAAAACACATTCTAAATGTAGGTTTGTGGGTTGTGTGTGTGTGTGTATGAGACCAACAGCCACAGCTGTATTTCCAGTGGTTAAGTTCTAAAATATTATACAGCTGAAAAAACGAGACAGGTGGAGGGCGTGAGACAGGAAAAGAGTCTGTCTCAGCAGACCCAAAGTTAATGATCCTTTACATTCAATTCACCAAAGCAATACCCACCCATTCCACACATGCAGCACACAGGGCAGGTGCCACAGGGAAGAACAGTTCGACTACTGTTTTTAAAATTGAGCTGATTCAAAACATCATGGAAAAAAACCTACAGGTAGGGAATTTAAACCCAAACTAGGAGAAACCCACAGAGTTCTAACACTTCACTGTGGGGATTTCAACAGGTGGGTGTTGATGGTTTAAACAGACATTCTTCTTTCCAATGTGTGCAGGCCTATTTTGGGCTGTTACACCCCTGAATAAATGGTCAGTTTCTGTAAACATACTATGAATATAACATTTTCCTTTTCTGTTTCTATGTCAGACACATTCACAAACACTGGCTGGTTTGCCAGGCTACCAAAACATAAAACAGTGTGACATTACCATTACCCAAAGGAGAGTTCACCCCTAGTATTAAGGGATAGTTCACCCAAAAATCTAAATTCTGTCATTAATTACCCTGAATACCCTCATGTCGTTTCCAAACCTGTAAGACCTTTGTTCATCTTTGGGGAAAAATACGTTATTTTTAATGATATGAGAGCTTTCTGACCCTGCATAGATAATAACATAACTGACATGTTCAAGGCCCAGAAAGGCAGTAAGGACATTATTAAAATAGTACCACACACATGAACACTGAAACAGAAGAGAAGAAAATGTTAAATAAAGTTGTTATTTTTGTTTTCTTTGCGCACAAAAAGTATTCTCATAGCTTCATAAAATTACAAATAAACCACTGATGTCACATGGACTATCTTAATGACGTTCTTACTAACTTTCTGAGCCTTGAGCGTGTCAGTTGCGTTCCTGTCTATTAAGGGTCAGAAAGCTCTCAGATTTCATCAGAAATATCTTAAAGGGGTCATATGATGTTGCTAAAAAGAACATTATTTTGTGTATTTGGTATAATGCAATGTGTTTATGTGGTTTAAAGTAAAAAAAACACATTATTTTCCACATGCTGTACATTATTGTTGCTCCTCTATGCTCTGCCTTTCTGAAACGCAACGATTTTTACAAAGCTCATCGTTCTGAGAAGCGAGGCATGCTCTGATTGCCCAGCTATCCAGTGCGTTGTGATTGCAAAGTTGGAATCGCCCCACTTTATAGAAACAGCCTTTGTGCATAGCTGGCAGTCTACTCCCAGGTTCAGGAAATAGTCCAAATGCACTGCACACTCTATTATTTGCATTGAACTGTTCTGGAACAGTTTTGTAAATACAAATTAACCACTGATTTCTAGTTGTGTCCTCTTTTGGAAGACCAAACAAAGTCATTTAGCTTTCACAACGAAGTGTCTCCAGGACATGGCGCCGGCGCAGCAACAACATTACAGAGAGAATACAAATCATGCCCTCTATTTTTTTGCGTATACATTTGGGTGGTGTTTTGCAAATCTTCCCACACCGTGAGGTAGACATGTGAGCCGTTTTTGGTGGGCGTGGTCGAGGCTTAACTTAATATCTATTTAGTTCTGAGACTTTAGTCTTTGCAACTTCAGGCATCTTATCTATGCACAAACAGCTTGTAACACTCCAAAGAGAAAGGAAAACTTGAAATCGCATCATATGACTCCTTTAATTTGTGTTCTGAAGATGAATGAAGGTCTTACGGGTTTGGAAAGACATGATTTGTAAGTTTCATTCTTTTGTGGAACATAAAAGTGGAAGTTTAGCAGAATGACTAAGTGTAGATGGGGTTGCCAAGCAAAAATGACACAAAAACTCACAAAAGTAACTTATTGACAGAGCTGGGTAGTAATTGATTACATGTAATCTGGATTACGTAATAAGATTCCAAAAAGTAAGTACTTGTAATTAGAGTAAGTTACATTTTAAAATACTCATAATCAGACTACAGTTACTTTTTTATGAACTACATGATTACAAATTATTCACGCAATAGCAATAAATTATTCACATTTCATTGATTCTCCCTAATTTCTCTTTTTCATCTTTTACATTTTCCTTTCTAAAATAGCCTGCCAATTATATACATATTATATTTGTATATATAGTCCAGTTTTGTGGACATTCACACAAAGATAAGTCGTCAGGTGGCGAAAGAATTTGACCACTGAATTTACAAAAATAATTTCAAGTTTAAGAAGGGTTTCAACACTGCATCAACTACTGATGAACATTCATTTTTATTTGAATTATTACTCTGTAGGTTTTTTTAACCATGTATTATTAATTATGACTAATTTGTTATATGTAATGCAGGCATTCCAAAACTTTGTTTCATCTAAACTTATTCACCAAATATATTTGCATTAAGTACCCCTGAGATTTTAAATAGATATTTCAAATTTCAATAATTAAGTATCACATTTGCATGTTCACGGTTTCTTTGATGTTGATTAATGATCATGGCATGCAGGTAAATAAACATATTTAATTTATTTTAGTAAATGTTTTATTTAACATAATGACTATAGAAAATACAAAGACGTTCACTGCTATACTTATGAATGGGAGAAACTGCAGCGTGCAATATGGAGGAATAGTCCCATCTTCTAAATGAAAGAGCCAAATTTCCCCAAGAAACCTGACTAGACAAGTCAATGCACATGCGCTGTATAAGCACGTTATGACTCTGCATGTGCATTGGCTGGTTTAGCCTGAAAAATACGCTTTTTAAGAGCTATTTGGGCATAAGAAACAACATTTATGGGGTAATTAATTTCAGATTTTTGTTGTTGAGTTGACATATATAATTTAATTGTGAGTTCAGCGATCAGTTTTTGAGATTTCAGGATTGCCCCGTTCATTAAGATAGGTCTTGTACGAGCTTAGAACAAGTTGTATTACTCTTTGCATTTTTACATCATTATGGTACAAGATAATGCTTTTAAATCAATGTGATAAACAAGATAAATCAAAAGTAATCCAAAAGTAATCTGATTATATTACCTAAAATGTGTTATGTAACGGATTACGTTACTGACTACAATTTTTGTCATGTAATCTGTAATCAGTAACGAATTACAATTTGTAAGTAATCTACCCAGCTCTGCTTAATGACTATATTTAAAGTCTTCTGAAGCCAAGTGATAGTTGTGTGTGAGAAATAGACTACCATTTCACATAGTCGCTATTCACTTTCATATTATTGAAGCATCAAATAAAGACAAAAAATATTGTGGATTTTGAAAGACATGAGCATGAATACATGACTTTTTCTTATTTTTTCTGCTTTATCAGCATTCAGAAACACATTGACGTCAATAGTGATGTACTGTTTGCAGTTATGAAACTAGACACTTCACATTGAATCTGAACAGAAATGGTCACACGGGATGCATGAAATGTCACTTACTTGGTTCCACACACACTTCCTCGTAGTCCAGACAGCAGGTGCTTTCGTTCACACACGCAGCGTCACAGTGGCACACCGCGTTAGAGTCACGACTTTTGGACAAGCAGCGATTTCTACAGCTATTAGTAACTACAAAACACAAAATAAAGAGCATGTAAACAGAATGACATGTGGATATAATGACACAGGGCTTAATTCCCATGCAAGCTCATATGTACATGTAATATATGCACTATTACATGAGAAAGATTACATAAGGTGAACATGACCAGAAAAGAAAAGTATAAAACTGAGATACCTTTATCACTGCAGCGGAGTTTGAGTATAAATATGACTGTGAGAATTAAAGCCAGCAAACCAAGCAGAAGGACCTATAGAGAGAGAAAAATAAACAAGAGGGCAACAACTGTAGTTACAAGATTCAGTAAAGAATATATCATTTGCATTAGTATCATTTGCTTGGACTTTAGGAAATACTGTAATATTAAAAGTTTATTTGACATAAATGTTGCTTAGCCATTTAGCCTTGTAGGTCTATACTGGCATTTCACTACTAAAAAGCAAGGTCAAAAGTTCAGCTCCTGTGGACATATACTGTACACTACAGTTCAATAGTTTGAAATCTCTTATGCTCACCAAGACTGGGTTTATTTGACCAAAAATACAGTACAAATTATGAAATATTATTGCAATTTAATACAACCTTTTTCTATTTGAATATAATTTAAAATGTAATTTATTCCTGAATTTCCATCAGTACTCCAGTCTTCATTGTCACATGATCCTTCAGAAATCATTATAATACACTGATTTGCTGCTCAAGAAATATTTATTATTATTAATGTTGCAAACAGTTGTGCTGCGGGTGTTTTCTTTTTTGCATTCTGAAAACAGCGCTCCTCCTAGATGATTCTTCTAAATAATGATTAACATAAAAATGCAATAACAAGCCATCAGCCTACTGGTGACTGCAGCTATTAGTTTAAAGTGATAGTTCACCCAAAATTAAAAGTTCTGTCATCAATTACTCACCCTCAAGCTGTTGATCACAAATGCAAGCCTAAATATTGTGAAGAATGTGGGTAACCAAACTTTTTTGTATTCAGCAGAAGAAAGAAACTCACAAATGTTCCCAAGAACTTGAGGGAGAGTAGAGAACTATTCCTTTAAACGGATGAAGGAGGCATTTGAGCACTAACATTGTTTAGAAAAATATTAAACACACTAGCCACAAATTTGCATTTGTTTATGAAATATCAAAACAATAGATTAGTGTTCTCAACTAGCGCATTTCAAAGAGACATTGTAACGCTACATGACACAATGAGATCCTGTATGCTGGCTTCTGGAAGTAATGAAGCTCCAGTGCAGCCAGTTGCTACTTGTTTTCACAGCTTTGCTTTCTGGCGTTCTCAGGCTTTACAAACAGCGCAGTAGTGTTTTATTAAAAAACACGGTTCCAGCATTGTTTGATACATTAATTTAAACGATTTTTCCAATTGTTTATGATTAATGCAAACTGACATGACCATTAAAGATTAATTTCCATGTTTTTTCCTGGTCTGCATATCACATTTGTTTCCAGGTTTTCATTGGTCGTGGGAATCCTAATGATTAGTGATGCAATTAATATGAGTTAAATCTCAGCTAAAACAGCCTACTTCTAACAGCAGAATTGTTAAAATAGAACAAAAACAAAGAAAAAAGAAACAGGGGAAAATAGGCACAAAACTTTACATATGTAACCTTAAGTCGCTGGGGGTATATTTGTAGCAATAGCCAACAATACATTATATGATTCAATCAAAATTATAGATTTTTTGATGATGGCCAAAAATCATTAGGATATTAAGTAAAGATCATGTTCCATGAAGATATTTAGTAAATTTCCTACCATAAACATATCAAACCTTAATTATTAGTAATATGTATTGCTAAGGACTTGAACAACTTTAAATGTGATTTTCTCAATATGTAGATTTTTTTTTTTGCACCTTCAGATTACAGATTTTCAAATAGTTTCATCTATTGTCTAGTTGTAGCCAAATATTGTCATATCCTAACAAACCATGGAAGGCTTATTTATTCAGCGCTTCGGTTATGTATGTATCTCTATTTAAAAAAAAATTGACCCTTATGGCTGGTTTTGTGGCCCAGGGTCACATATATATCTCCTGAAAGAAAACATACATTTTAGAAAACTTTTTATTTCTTCTTGTTTTGATGAAGTGCCATTAAGCCTCAATATCTAATTTAATAATCCATGTGTACAGTATTCGCTGTACTATACACTATACTATGCTGCACTGATCTATATGGAAATATACTGTATGTCAACTTACTTGAAATAAATAAATAAATAAAAGTAACAAAACAAATTATTTATCCTTACACAAACTATTAAGATTAGGTTAAACGAGTTGCACTCCAGAAGCCTACTGTTATTTCCAATAGGCCTATAGTGTCCCGTGAGTCTTCGCTTACCGCACAGAGGATTTTCAAGTATCTTGACTTTGTTTTGGTGGCGCTTTGTGTCCGTTTGGACCGCTGTCCTGTCCCCAGTAGGTTGGCGGCGTGTTCGCTCATGTGTTCATCCTGCTTGGCTAAATCCATTATCGGTCGCTTGCTCAGTGTGTGTTGCGCAGGTTTGTTTTGCAGGGACTCATTTCAAACTTTGTTCCCTAGTGACTCTGTAGTTCGTGCAGTAAAGGACCGCCCAGCTGCAGTCTAATAATCAACCAAAGGTAACATGAGCGGCAGCACATGCCCTGCTTCTGTGTAATTATATTTCAACCCGAGAAAGGAAGACCACACCGGTTGCACTTAAATTACCTTTGAATCTGTCGATATATGATGTATATCATACATGTCCGTGTTTGGATGACGTCTTTCACTGATTTATAAGCTCTTCTCTTATTTCACTGACGTTTACAACAGTGTGGGTAGTATGTCAGGAAAATTGCAACAGCTTATCACTGGGCAGTAACCTCAAAGAGACATCTTTGTACCTATTTAGGCTACCTACGTGGTAGCAATGTATACATTTATAGAACTATTTTGGGTTAAAATGTACAAAGGTGTCCCTTTGTGGGTACTGCCCCAGTGACAAGCTGTTGTGTCCCTAAAGGTAAAATGTTTCACTTTTTTTCTTTACTGACAGTCTATGTAGAGGAGCACATGTGGTAATAGGCCAACCCTGTTTTGAACTGATTTGGGGAGGAAAACTTTGGTTTGGATATGTCAAATAGCCTAGACAATGCAAGTTGAAGTACACGTTAGTGTGGTAGATTCACTCTAAAGTGAATGCTAATACTGGCTTGGAAATGTGTTTGAATGTGGCAAATTCAAATGTGGCAAATCAACTGCAGAAATATGCAGCCACTGTGTAACATGCAAAATATGCTGCTACATCAAAGTTCAAGCCTTTATTTATTATTGAATGCATTCTGTCAGATTCTACATTAATTGGTGTATTACGTAATGATGGGAAAAGAGGCTTGTATCTGCTTTATTGCAAGTTATTAATGTATTGCACAATTACGCCCTCTCATGGTCACTGACGCATGTACACTTCATCATGAATCTGAATTATATGAGCACGATATGAAGGTAAGAAAGAGTGGAAGAGTGGCCATTCAGCCATCAGATCAACATCACAACCTGCATTTAACTTTCTGTTATTATTATATATGGCATCACTAGCCTATAAGATAGGCTACACTATAAGACATGGTTTTTGAATTGCCATATCAACAAACCATGAAATTATAAATAAAACATGTTTTTACCTATTACCAGTTTTATTAGCCTGTTACCAGCTGTATTGTCATCCTGATGAAGATGGCTGTATTTCGGAGTTGATTATGGTGGAACATCTGTGATATCATTTGTCTGAATCTGGGGAGGCTGATGATCTGAGCTGACAGTATCACGTTCTTAATTCATTTAGTCTCACTTACCGCATCCTTCAGGAAACGGAGGGAATCTAATTAGAATGAACAATTCAAAGAGAGGTCATTACATTAAGCTCAATTATTGATCACCATCAGTGGAATTTTAAGTGGAACTTTTGTAAAGCGTTTTTAATGATAGGGTGAGGTGTGCAAAAGTTGGACAGTTTTGGACAACATTTCAATTAATAATGTGATATGGACATTTGAGCATAGTTAGGTACTTCATTTTTTAATGTTTTATTGGACAGATCATAAGCTAAGTGAGACATGCTATGAGAAATACTACAAAACAGTCTTTAGAACAATTTTGTTCTATAACAAACACAATAATTAAGTCTGCAGAAATGTGTATCTCATCAACTTAAGGTAGATAAACTAAGGCTGTATTGTTTTCTTTAACATAGTGACAGGTGTGTTACTGGTGAACGGTAGACTAACTGCTTTAACCAGCTCAATTATGGTCTACCAGCTTGATTTCAGCCTCACAGCCTTCCAGCGAATCCATTATCTAGATCAGCTTGGACCAGTTCATGACCAGCAAGCTGTAACTAGAAACCCTGTAAAACCACTTTCCATCTTGTGCTATAAAACAACTACAATCTGGATATCACCAAATATCTTGATAGGATAGATCCAGAATCTGTCAACTTTTTTCTCATGTTCAACATAAACAGATATTTTGAAGAATGTTGGTAAAGAAACAGTTGACGGCAAGTGGGGACCAGAAACTGTGTGATTATCCACATTCTTCAAAAATGTCTTGACTATTTAAATTTCTGATGAACTGTCCCTTTAAGGACGTCAAAACGATTTATCACAATTAATCAATAAAAAAATGGTGTTTACATAAAATATTTGTGTGTACTATGTATATTTATTATGTATACACAAATGCACACTTTTATGTAAAAAATATGTGTATGCGCATACACATGTATAATTTATATTATATATAAATATAATAGACATGTGTGTATGTGTATTAATATATACATAATAAAAAAACAGTACACACACATTTATGATGTAAACTAGTGCTATCAACCGATTAATCGCGATTAATCGCATTCAAAATAAAGTTTTTGTTTACGTAACATATGTGTGTGTGCTGTGTATATTTATTATTATTTTATTATATATAAATACACACACATGCATATATATATTTAAGAGAAATATGGTATATTTATATGCAATATAAATTACATGAATCTAAACATATACATGTAAACATTTTCAAAATACATACTGAATATGTATATTTAGGCTATACACACATATAGTACACACATAACCTATATATGTAAACACACTTTTATTTTGGATGCGATTTTAATGTACTTGTCAGTTAGCTGTTGAAGCTTGATCATCTCCACTATGATGATGTCATGCAAATGTATTTACGTGCCATTGTTGCGTTTGATTAATCTTATTTGTCCCACTTATCCCGATGTTTGCTGAACCCAGCCTATTTAAAACGTTCGGGTCATTGTAGCTCCATCTTCATAGTCCCCTTTAAAATCTGTCTGTAAATGAACTGTCTGTGTTGTACCAATGGGAGGTTCTGAAGATGAAACACGGCTGAGATGTGTTGACTCAATATGCACATGTGCACCCGTGGTGCTGAAGGAACAGCTCAGTGAGCCCCGTCGCAATGAAACAGTCCTCAGTCTTCAAAGTTTGCGGCTCGCTTCATTCGCTCTGACCATGAAGAGACAAAACATCAGGACCCTGGTGTTAATCATCTGCACTTTCACTTATTTGCTCGTCGGAGCGGCTGTTTTTGACGCTTTAGAGTCCAGGATGGAGATCACCCAAAAGAAGACCCTGGACGATCGGAAGCGAGAGCTAATGGACAAGTACAACTTGAGCAAAGTGAATTTTGACGAGCTGGAGCGGGTCGTGCTGCAGCTGAAGCCGCACAAGGCTGGAGTTCAGTGGAGGTTCGCTGGCTCCTTTTACTTCGCCATCACGGTCATTACTACCATAGGTATGTCACACATTCAAATCTCGTGTCCGCCAACTTGTTTTTCAGAAAACTTTGCAATTACTGTATTCTGTTCAAGTTCCTCACACAAGATTGTCCAAATATGATTAATCATAAATGAGTTCCTGATCGACCATATGTTCTGCGTATGTCAATTTGATTAGAAAAGTGCGTGAATTTTAGACTTTTAATGTAGGCATATAATAATAAAATACATCGCATTTAGGCCTGTTTTGTTATTTCTTAACGCTGAATTAATCCAAATGTAATTTAATTTATTTTCCGATGAATAACAGCCTTGTAAATCGTTGTGTGAGTATTTTAATAACACCCTCGTTGAAAACCCAGTGTAAGAAGGTAGCTTTGTTTGGAGCATGCTAACTAATTTGGTCTTTAGCTGGGCCAAACTGCCTGTTAGTTGCTCTAAATTGATCATTGGCTGGTCAGTTAACTGGTCCAGTCAAAACATTAGCTAGTCTAACATGGTCATTTGTTGGTCCATGGTTGACCATTGTGGACAAGCAATAAATCATCTACTGTCTGCTCATACTAGCTTAAGGGGGCTGCAGTGATTTAAGGTTGCTTGTCAAGCAAATGAGCATCTTAAAGACCAGCCAGAACACATCCTCGTATTTTATCCAAAGCACTGTGGCCAGCTCAAACTGGATTGTCTAGCAGGGACACAGATAGCTTATGTGTACTTGCACAACCTTCAGGAAAAGTCAGACTTCCTTGAGACATCTGTGGGCTTTGGTTTAGCTTGGCAGTGTACTAAATGCGTGACACTGGACGGCTCTTGAAGAATCAGACACTTAGCCGGGTTGCAAGAGGTCTTTTAATTCTGCCAAAGACCAACAGACCTTGTTCAGTGACCAGCCTCCATCTGTCCGTTTCTCTCTACTCCATTGTCTCTGCAATAGGATATATGGAGTTGACGACAGCACTGTCCTGCAGTGTGACCTGCTGTACTTCATCTAAAATGACATTAAACATTAATTTATTATTCTTGTGTAATTTTATAGTTACTTATTTATGGCCTCATATTAATTGAGAGATTGCATTACATTCTGTTTTTTATACTACATGCTTTTTATATTGAACAAAAGCAAAGGTGAAAGGTAAGTATAAGTAAATAAACAGGGACCAGTTAGAGCTCATACAATATATACTTCATTTTATGCATTTATGACACATATTGTTTTGTATTATGCATAATACACACATCATTTTTAACTCTTAAAATCATTCTCAACTATACTCAAATATTTTTTTTCTTTAAATGCAATATGGTCTTTGTCTTTAAATAATAACAATACCCCTTGCAACTTACTGTATTTAGTGAGTATTTGTAGTATACAAATCTTCAAATTATATTTAAAAATAAAATTACTTGCTAATATAATATTAATGAAATGAAAGGCTACATAAGTGCTTTAACAGAAAGAAAAGAATGTTTCTTAGAACACTTAAGAACACTTTTAAAACGTGCACATTGTAACAACGTCAAATTAACAGATTTATTTGTTTTATATAGTATTAATGTTTTATTATGCTTTTGGAGTACACTTATTTTGATGTGTTGACAGACATACTAAATCACATGTAAGGTACATGGTTGCAATTTTTAACTGTTAAAACTGTCCGTCAGCACATTCAGTAATAAACTTTAATCATCAGAGACAATATAAGTAATTATGGAAATTGCATAGATGTACTTAAATCCTATTTAAATGGGTTAAAAGAACTTGTAAGTTAAACTAACTGCATTTCACATTTTCATTAAATTGCAATAATCATAAAATTATGTTTCCTGAACACATTACATTTGCACTTAATTATGTTCTATTAAAATATATTATTTTCATAACAAGTACTCTTTTTTTAAGTATGTAAACGTATTTTTCACAAGCGTTGTATAGATTCAGTTTGGATCGACTGTAATGGACTGTAAATCATATTAAAATCTCAACCCCATTTTAGGATTCACAAAAACTCAACTTAATTAATTTTTCCATTGTCATATATGCTGTGTTTCCTCTTATCAGACACATCCATGGTCAGGTCTGTTTCATGTGTCTGCTATAGATCAGGTTACTGTGTACACTTGCCATGAGTAATCTAATCATCAGTTAAGCAACCGGCCTGCCAGCACCTTATTGTCAATGCAGGACACTGTAAACAAGGAACTGTTTACAATCTGCGGTCTGTGGTATCAGCTTAGTACACTTAGCTAACCTGATCCATTAGTCTAGTGGAAGTTTCTTCTGTAATTATCAGCCCACAGTTCTGTATTACCAAACAGCACCGTAACCAGTATAGATATTGAGGAAGATGTGTTTCCCTGAATATCCAGATGAGGGTTCAATCAATACTATCTCGGAAATTTGGTTGCATCCTTCTTGTCACCAGGCAGGTTTAGTAAGCATGGTGACCAGATCAATGGGAAGATTTTATGGCAAGTGACTCACCCACATACTCTACATAGCTAAAAAGATAATTAGAACGTTTTTAAAGCTTTTTAAAATATTCTTCATTTAAATATTATGAAAAAAATACTCAAAAACCTTCAGCCATCTTCAGTCGATGAAACAAAATTTACCACATTTAGTAACTAATTAAATTAGAAATGGAGGAGATTATCATTATTATTGATATTGAACTTTCCAGTAAAGGTTGGTTCAAGATGGTCAGCTATTTAATTTGTTATTCAACAAACAATTATTGTAATTATTGAGGCTAACTTTCATAGGATTTTGTATTATTCTTAGTTTTGTATATATTTTCTTTTGCTACTTCGCTGTCATTAATATGATAATAGCATACAGGTTTATCTGTTACGCCAGAAAAATACTCATTATATTATAAATATCAAAATATTTTTGTGAACTCAGATGTCTATAGCTTCACACAGGCGCACTGAAAAAATATGCCTGTGGCAACATTTCAGCAAAATTATATGATGTTGCTTCTTGCATGTTTCGTGTCAGTTAATTGTCCAGTGAGTGGCGCTAAAAGTGTGTTAAATTTTCTCTAAAAGAGATTAATGTGAATTTGGCTATTTTTATTTTGTTGGTTGTTGTACATGAATGAAATGTCCAGTAAGCGGCGCATTTGGAAATACGACTTACAGTAAACCCTACCCTAAACCAAATTGATAGTGTTAGCAAAAGCACAAAAATATTTGCCTAAACAAGTCTTTGAGGTCTTTTATCAATATTTCATGCTCTCTCAAGTTCAGTGCTGCACCAGGTGAGCCATCGTGCAAGTTTACTAAGCCATACATATGGAGCTGGCTATGTCATGCAAACATCAAAATCAGTATCAGTTTACAAATCTTACACTATAGTAAAAGTGTTTTGAGGTTATAACATAGTATTGTGCAAGGAACCATGTGAAAATAAGTGTTTATTAATTAATAATCTGCCCCTGTAATCATAATTTGTATAAAAGGAAAACTGCCACTAGTGTTGATTTCAGCTGGAAACTGCAGTGAATTGTATGTATAGGCAAGTTGTTTTTGGAAAAATTTTGATAGAGGCATGTTTTTTCAATGAGCCTATTATAAATTGTATTATTATATGTAACACAAATTATTGGTTGTCGTAACAGTTTAGGTGACATATCATAAGCCCATTTTGTAGGATTTAGTATGTGTTACGGAAGGAACAGTGGAAGCGTTCAGATCCACCTGCAAAGCTTTATTCAGAGACGTGGTCGTTAAACAAGCAAGGTTCTGACAATGGCAAACAGGTACATCTCAAAAAAATTTGAATATCATGAAAAGGGTCAATGTTTTTTGTCCCATGTATTATATAGATTCATAACACAGAGTGAAATATTTAAAGCATTTATTTCTTGAAATATTGATGATTATGGCTTACAGATAATGAAAACCCAAAATTCAGTGTCTCAGAAAATGTGAATATTACATAAAATCATTAAAAAAATGGATATTTTAAACAGAAATGTCAGGGTTCTGAAAAGTATGTTAATTTCTATTCAATCAATACTTGGTTGGGCCTCCTTTTGCATGAATTACTGCATCAATGCAGTGTAGCATGGAGGCAATCAGCCCGTGTCACTGCTCAGGTGTAATGGAAGCCCAGGTTGCTCTGATAGCGGCCTTCATGTCATCTGCATTGTTGGGTCTGGTGTCTCATTTTTCTCTTGACAATACCCCATAGATTCTCTATGGGGTTCAGGTCAGGCAAGTTTGCTGGCCAATCAAGCACAGTAACACCATGGTCATTGAACCAACTTTTGGTACCTTTGGCAGTGTGGGCAGGTGCCAAGTCCTGCTGGAAAATGAAATCAGCATCGCCATAAAGCTTGTCAGCAGAAGGAAGCATGAAGTGCTCTAAAATGTCCTGGTAGATGGCTGCGTTGACTGTGGACTTCAGAAAACACAGTGGACCAACACCAGCAAATGACATGGCAGCCCAAATCATCACTGACTGTGGAAACTTCACACTGGACTTCAAGCAACATGGATTCTGTGCCTCTCCACCCTTCCTCCAGACTCTGGGACCTTGATTTCCAAATTAAATGCAAAATTTACTTTCATCTGAAAGAGCACGTTGGACCACTGAGCAACAGTCCAGTTCTTTTTCTCCTTAGCCCATGCTTCTGAAGTGGCTTGGTAGCCCTTTTCCTGAAGATGTCTGAGCATGGTGACTCTTGATGCACTGCATCCAGCTTCAGTTGACTCCTTGTGAAGCTCTCCCAAGTGGTTGAATCGGCTTTGCTTGACAGTATTCTCAAGCTTACAGCCAACCCTGTTGCTTGTGCACATTTTCCTACACAATTTCTTCCTTCCAGTCAACTTTGCATTTAATATGCTTTGATACAGCACTCATTGAACAGCCACCCTTTCAGTAAAGACCATCTGCAGCTTACCATCTTTGTGGAGGGTGTCAATGATAGTCGTATGGACAATTGCCAAGTCAACAGTGTTCCCCATTATTGTGGTTTCAAAGAACAAGAGATACCCACAATTTATACTGTATGGATGGTCATTTATAGAAATGTAAGTATTCTAATATTTTGAGATACTGATTGTTTTATTTTCATTAGCTGTAAGCTCTAATCATCAAAAGTGTTTTTGAAGTGTTTTACTTTGCATGTCTAAAATATATTTAAGTTACAAGAAAAGTAAAAAGAAAAAAAAAAGTTTTCACCATATTCAAATTTGAGATGTGCCTGTAAATTGAGGGCAAGGCAAGATAAGTATCCTAAACGGGTGTGGTCGATCGACAGCTAACAATATCCAAAGGGCTTGACAAAAATGGTAATCCGTAAACATGAGCAATCAGGGGCAAACAGAGTCCAAACGGCAAGATAAAGGGCAATCCAAAAATACAAAGCAAGAATCAAAACACAGAAAACAGGCTTGACAAGACTAAGAAAACAAGGAAAGGCTCAGTAAAGTAGCTATCAGCTACGACTGTGATAAATGCTAAACAATACTCAGCAGAGAGGAAGAGGAAGTCCAAGGCTTAAGTAGGGTGTGTGATGGGAATCAGCTGTGTAATCTGTGCGATCAGCTGTGTGTGTGTCATCAGTGCAGTGGTTAATGGGAACTGTAGTCCGAGGTGAGATGTAACCGTAGTGTAGTACAAGAGTACATGTGGTGAGCGGGTGACCTCTGGTGGTAAAAGAATGGAAGTTTATTGACCGCATTCGTGATGTATGCATTGAAACTTATTTCAGTCAATTGGATTGCTTCAATTCAACAAGTAGATCCATCTGCATTCTTTCATGTTGAGCACCACTGATTTTGAGCAAAAGAGTGGATGTTTTGTAAAGACGTTTCCGATAGGATTTTGGTGAACCCAAAATCAGCCTAATTATTCAGCGCTTTCATAATGTAACCCACCAACTAGTACATTTTTAAATATGCAGTTGACTAATTTCAATTGCATAACTCTTGAAAAGTTGTTCAGCACAGATTTTGATGGGATTTTAATTCCAAAACATTAGAATAATGTGCTCTCTAGAATTTATGCTCAGAATGTTGATGTGAAAGATGTGGGATCAATACAGTTCCAGGATCAGGCGACAGTACAGCGGGACATGAGCACCTCTTCTGCCCTCCTCTGCGGGGAAGGAGTGTTTTGAATGGAAAGAATTTGAACTGAAAAAACAAATACCCTCCTGGCCAGCAGAGCCACGGGTCATACATCAGTTGGAATCTGTGGCTTTTTGCACTTTATACATTTCAGGCAACTTTTCACATAGTGAATCTGTTGATCAGCTTGACAGCTCTAATGTCCCATCTGATGTTCCAAAAGGGCAATAAAGGTGCTATCAAGGCCTTGTATTTGCAGCATGTGATTCTTTATTTTTTCATGCCACTTTACCCAAAGCATATTTACAGTCTATACCAGCCAGCTGGATAGACCATTTTATGACACCCATGGTGCAAAGATAAAGAAAGTTATACAGAGATTACAGCATGCAATGCACTGCATATCCTGCCCTAAAACTAACAGAAAAATCTTTATTTTCTGATATTATTTACAAAATCCAGTGTGTCTAGGGTCTAGGGTACAAAGGTACACCTAATTTAGTTTTACCCAGTCAAATCCATTAATGTTTCATCCAGATTATGCCGTCTTCCCACAGAAGTTCCCACAGAGCTCACATAATGCACAATATTTGAACATTGTCGGCCTACACTTAAAATAAATAAAAACAATATTAAAACTAATTTTGATTAATTATTAAAAATAAATAAATAATAAGGCTAATTGATATCCATTGCGATTTAAAATGGGATTTGAAATGGATCCTTGATATCTGAGAAACATTTGTTTAAGCTCATGACCTTGGGATGTTGTGGGCATGACTTTCTTCAGTGCAATTATGCTTACGTATATTGTATATGTGGATGCATTTTCATCCAGTGTAACACATGACAGGTTGCCCAGTAGTGACAGCATCGCTGGTACTTTGCAAGGACATTCACCATCAGTCATCATGAAAGACCGCTATGATCTTATATTGCTGCATAAGTTTAAATACAGTTATATTACACTCTGTAAAGCTCACTGTAGAGCTGCTTTGAAATAATCTGTATTGTATAACGTGCTATATAAATAAACCTGACTTGACTTTATGCTCTCAAAAATGAAATGTGAAAATGAAAAAGATATCACTGGGGTGGTACATACAAGTGGGGCAAAAAAGTATTTAGTCAGCCACCAATTGTGCAAGTTCTCCCACTTAAAAAGATGAGAGAGGCCTGTAATTTTCATCATAGGTATACCTCAACTATGAGAGACCAAATAATAAAACAAATCCAGAAAATCACATTGTAGGATTTTTAAAGAATGTATTTGCAAATGATGGTGGAAAATAAGTATTTGGTCACCTACAAACAAGCAAGATTGCTGGCTCTCACAGACCTGTATCTTCTTCTTTAAGAGGCTCCTCTGTCCTCCACTCGTTACCTGTATTAATGGCATCTGTTTGAACTCGTTATCAGTATAAAAGACACCTGTCCACAACCTCAAACAGTCCCACTCCAAACTCCACTATGGCCAAGACCAAAGAGCTGTCAAAGGACACCAGAAACAAAATTGTAGACCTGCACCAGGCTGGGAAGACTGAATCTGCAATAGCTAAGCAGCTTGGTGTGAAGAAATCAACTGTGGGAGCAATTATTAGAAAATGAAAGACATACAAGACCACTGATAATCTCCCTCGATCTGGGGCTCCACGCAAGATCTCACCCCGTGGGGTCAAAATGATCACAAGAACTGTGAGCAAAAATCCCAGAACCACACGGGGGGACCTAGTGAATGACCTGCAGAGAGCTGGGACCAAAGTAACAAAGGCTACCATCAGTAACACACTGCGCCGCCAGGGACTCAAATCCTGCAGTGCCAGACGTGTCCCCCGCTGTAAGCCAGAACATGTCCAGGCCCATCTGAAGTTTGCTAGAGAGCATTTGGATGATCCAGAAGAGGATTGGGAGAATGTCATATGGTCAGATGAAACCAAAATAGAACTTTTGGTAAAACTCAACTTGTCGTGTTTGGAGGAGAAAGAATGCTGAGTTGCATCCAAAGAACACCACACCTACTGTGAAGCATGGGGGTGGAAACATCATGCTTTGGGGCTGTTTTTCTGCAAAGGGACCAGGACGACTGATCTGTGTAAAGGAAAGAATGAATGGGGCCATGTATCGTGAGATTTTGAGTGAAAACCTCCTTCCATCAGCAAGGGCATTGAAGATGAAACGTGGCTGGGTCTTTCAGCATGACAATGATCCCAAACACACCGCCCAGGCAACGAAGGAGTGGCTTCGTAAGAAGCATTTCAAGGTCCTGGAGTGGCCTAGCCAGTCTCCAGATCTCAACCCCATAGAAAATATTTGGAGGGAGTTGAAAGTCCGTGTTGCCCAGCGACAGCCCCAAAACATCACTGCTCTAGAGGAGATCTGCATGGAGGAATGGGCCAAAATACCAGCAACAGTGTGTGAAAACCTTGTGAAGACTTACAGAAAACGTTTGACCTCTGTCATTGCCAACAAAGGGTATATAACAAAGTATTGAGATGAAATTTTGTTATTGACCAAATACTTATTTTCCACCATAATTTGCAAATAAATTATTTAAAAATCCTACAATGTGATTTTCTGGATTTTTGTTTTCTTATTTGGTCTCTCATAGTTGAGGTATACCTATGATGAAAATTACAGGCCTCTCTCATCTTTTTAAGTGGGAGAACTTGCACAATTGGTGGCTGACTAAATACTTTTTTGCCCCACTGTATATGAAAGGTACAAATAAGCATCATTGATGTACTAATATCTAAACTTTGGGTACTAAAATGTACCTTTTAAGGTACTTCTATGCACCCTTTAGGGGTCAATAAGGTACACACATGTACCTTTTAAATGGCACTGCCCTAGTGACAGCTGTGCACTTTTGTTTTCCCTGAGAGTATTATATTTTTCGTGTCAACATGTTTCAGTCAGAATAAAATAAAGCATACATTATAAAAATTATTGCTCAAAGTTAACATAAAATAAACATTAAAAAAAAAATTATTGGAGTATGTTTTTCAATAAATTAAATGTTAGTTTTACTAGAAATTTTAGCGTGTTACCTGCCATTTCTTTGTAATTGTTTGTGGAATGTAGCCATTTCTGAGTGAATTTTTTTATTTGTGTGTGTGTGTGTGTGTGTAGGACGTTTGGAAAAGGACATGAATTGGACAAGTTGGAAGACATGAAGCAAATTAAATTTTAGATAGCTTTTAATATAGAAATATATATATTTTTGAGGAAAATTGTTTAGCATTAACCAAAGATTCATCAAAAAATTATTGGCCAGAGGGCAACATTTCAAAGAGAGAGTGAGGTGGGTGTGTAAAGTTCTTGGGGGCTGGGCAGAGGGTCACCGATAATCCTCTCAGCAGTCCTGACTGTCCGTTGTAGTCTTTTGGGGGGTTATGTGAATGTGTGAAGTGCAGATCAGAGCATGTGCTGGTTGTCAGTCTGGCCTTTTCAAATCGACAGTAAAGCACATTGAGCTCGTCAGCCAGTTGTTGATTCTCCACAGACTGTGGGGGAGGTGTCTTGTACTTGGTGATGTTCCTCAGACCAGTCCATATTGACTCCGGATCGTTTGCTGAAAGTTATTTCTTAAACTTCTCAGAGTAGTTATTTTTAGCCACTCTGATATCCTTTGTTAGTCTGTTCCTCACCTGGTTATACAAGATTGTATCCCCACTTCTGTAAGCATCCTCTTTGGCCTGACAAAGCTGTTTGAGTTTTGAGGATGCACATATCCTCACAGAAATTGATATATGAAGTTACAGTCTCTGTGAGCTCGTCCAGATCGGTGGCAGCAGCTTCAAAACACTCCAATCAGTGAGGTCAAAACAAGCTTTTAAATATTGCTCTGCTTCATTAGTCCGTCTTTTAACAGTTCCTATTACAGGTTTAGGTGATTTTAGTTTCTGTCTGTAGGTCGGTATAAGATGAACCAAACAGTGATCAGAGAGCCCCAATGCTGCTCGTGGGACAGAGTGATATGCATCTTTAATTATTGTGTAACAGTGATCCAATATATTACCGTCTCTGGTGAGACATGTAACATGCTGTCTGTATTTTGGCAGTTCACGGGAGAGATTTGCTGGGTACCTTTGCTCCATTTCAGATATTTAAAAGAAATATAATTCAGAAACATTGTCCACCACCTCTCGTTTTCCCAGTTAACTCCGTGATGCGGTCTGCTCTGAACAGCTGGTAAACAGATGGCTTCACTCAGCCAGGTTTCAGCGAAGTACAATACAGCAGAGTTTGAAAAGTCCTTGTTTGTCTCAGTGTATGTTTTGCCTGTAGTTCAGTAGTTCATATCTGGTAAAACTGATAGTTATAGAATGATTAAACACAGAACAAACAAACAAAAATATTACAAAAATGGGAGTGTTCCATACCACAGCAGCCATGCACAGCGCCATCTTAGAAAAAGTTCAACAATTCAAAAATCTCAAAAATCTTTCAAAAATTTCATTTTGAAATGAAAATAATATGCATCTCAAATCAAATCAAATCAAATCACTTTTATTGTCACATCACCACAGCACAAGTGCCTTGGTGAGTGAAATTCTTATGAGCGTGCTCCAGACAGTGCAAAAAACAACAATTTACATATGGACAGTACATATTTACAGACTGTACAGAAGACAATGTGCAAAATACACATACATATACTCAGTACACATAGTGTACTATAAAGACATACTTAATTATCAACTACACATTATACATCTATGTGCACATCTACATTATGTACACTATCTATACATTATGTAGTCTATACATAGTAATAATAATGTGAAGGTGCAACAGATTATAAATTAACAGCAGATTGGTTGAGCAGCAGATAGTTGTGCAAAGGTGCAACAGATTATGCATATGCAGTGTCGTGGATGTGCATTGTATGGTGTCCAGTGATAGCAGATAGGTTGTGTTAGTGCAGTGTGTGCGTGTAGTCCAGTTGAACTGTATTAAAGTGCAGTGCATGGCATGTTGTGTGAGTGGGAGTGTGGTGTAGGTGAGTTATTTGTGACTGTTCATTAGCCTGATAGCCTGAGGGAAAAAGCTGTCCCTCAGTCGGCTAGTGCGGGATCGGATGCTGCGGAAACGTCGCCCTGAGGGCAACAGAGAGCAGTCTGTGGGACGGGTGGCTGGAGTCTTTGATAATCCTCCGGCTTTCCTTGTACACCGCCTGGTGTAGATATCCTGGAGGGAGGGAAGCTCACCTCCAACAATGTGGCGGGCAGTTCGCACGACCCTTTGCAGAGCCCTGCGGTTGCCAGCGGTGCTGTTTCCAAACCAGGCGGTGATACAGCCGGTCAGGATGCTCTCCACAGTGCAGGTGTAGAAGGACCTGAGGATTCTGGGGCTCGTTCCAAACTTCCTCAGCCGTCTCAGGAAGAAGAGACGCTGATGTGCCTTCTTCAGCACTGCATCCGTGTGAGCAGACCATGTGAGATCCTCGGTGATGTGAACGCCGAGGAACTTAAAGCTGCTCACCCGCTCCACAGGTGTCTTGTCGATGGTGATGTGTGTGTTCTCTCTGCTCTGTCTCCTGTAATCCACCACCAGCTCCTTGGTCTTGTCGATGTTGAGTGAGAGGTGGTTCTCCTGACACCATTTAGTCAGGGTGCTCACCTCCTCTCTGTAGGCCGTCTCATCGTTGTCGGTGATCAGGCCTATCACCGCTGTGTCATCAGCAAATTTGACGATGACATTGGAGCTGTGTGTGCTGTACAGTCGTGTGTGTACAGGGAGTACAGGAGTGGGCTGAGGACGCAGCCCTGTGCACCAGTGTTGAGGTCAGGAGATGATGTGTTGTTGCCCATTCTGACCACCTGACTTCTGCCTGTCAGGAAGTCCAGGATCCAGCTGCACAGAGATCTGTTCAGTCCTAGAGTCTGAGCCGCAACCAGTGTGGCAGGCACTATGGTGTTAAATGCCAAACTATAATCCACGAACAGCATCCTCACATAGGTGTACTTATTTTCCAGGTGGGAGAGAGCAGTGTGCAGGGTGAAGGCAATAGCATCGTCTGTGGAACGGTTACTGCGGTATGCAAATTGTAGTGGGTCCAGTGAAGCAGGCAGCACAGAGCAGATGTAGTCTCTGACAAGCTTCTCAAAACACTTGCTGAAGATGGGGGTCAGAGCAATGGGCCTCCAGTCATTCAAGCATGTGATTTTATTTTTCTTAGGTATGGGCACAATGGTGGATTTTTTGAAGCATGAGGGAACCACAGACAGAGAGAGGGACAGATTGAAAATGTCTGTAAAAACCCCAGCTAGCTGGAAAGCGCATGCTTTGAGCACACGGCCTGGTATACCATCTGGGCCTACGGCTTTACGGATGTTCACCCGTTTAAAGGATCGGGTTACATCCGTGACAGAAAGCGTGAGTGGACTGACCTCTTCTGCAGCAGCAGCGCCTCTGTGTGGGCGTTTTATCAGCCTCGAACCGAGCATAAAAGGTGTTGAGCTCGTCCGGTAGAGAGGCGGAAATGTTCACAGTAGCTGGTTTATTCCCTTTAAAGCCTGTGATGTTGTTAATGCCCTGCCACATGCTTCTTGGGTTATTGTTGTTGAAATGTTCTTCAACTCTGTTTTTATATGTTCGTTTGGCTACTTTGATGGATCTCCTGAGATCGTAACTGGCTTGTTTCCGATCGTCAGTGTTTCCGGATTTAAAGGCAGATGTCCGCGCTGACAAGGCTGATCGAACATCGCTGTTAATCCACGGTTTTTGGTTGGGGTAGATACGGATTGTTTTGGTCGGAACTACATCATCTATACACTTCCTGATGAAACACGTGACCGTATCTGAGTACGCCTCTATGTCATCATCAGACGCTGCCCGGAACATGTCCCAGTCCACGTGATCAAAACAGTCCTGTAGTATAGCGTCCGATTGGTCCGACCAGCACTGGACTGTCCTGAGGGCGGGTGCTTCACGCTTCAGTTTCTGCCTATAAGCAGGCAGGAGCAGAACGGAAGAATGATCCGATTTGCCGAAAGGTGGGCGGGGGAGGGACTTGTATGCGTCCCGGAAGGGGGAGTAACAATGGTCGAGTGTACGATCTCCACGCGTGTTGATGGTGACGTGTTGAAAGTATTTTGGAGCTATTGTTCTGAAGTTGGCTTTGTTAAAGTCCCCCGTGATAATAAAAGCTGCATCTGGGTGCGCGGTTTCCTGCTCACTTATATTCCTGTACAGTTCCCTGAGTGCCTGGTCTGTGTTGGCTTGAGGAGGAATGTAAACAGCCGTGATTATGATGGCTGTAAATTCTCTCGGTAGCCAGAATGGTCGACACAGAAGCATATGAAATTCCAGATCAGGGAGCAGAAGGATTTAATAGAGTGTATGTTCCTTTCATCACACCACAAGTTGTTAATATAGAAACAAACACCTCCACCTCTGCTTTTCCCTGTGAGCTCCTTTGTTCTATCCGAGCGGTGCACGGAGAAGCCCGTGAGCTCGATGGCTAAGTCTGGAACAATAGCAGACATCCAGGTTTCTGTGAGGCAAATAACGCAGCAGTCCCTTGTTTCTCGTTGGTATGAGATGCGCGCCCGCAGTTCGCAGAGTTTGTTATCCAGTGACTGAACGCTGGCCAGTAAAATGGTTGGAAGAGGAGGTCGGAAAGCACGGCGTCTTAGTCTGACGAGAACGCCAGCTCTTTAACCTCTTTTTCGGCGGCGTCTCCTCGATTGCGCAATCCACACAAAGGGCTCAGATGCCGTGTCTGTGAACAGTCCACCGGCATTCAAAACTCAAAGTCCGGTTTGCGTTGCGCGACGGAGGAACCAATGTTCAAAAGCGTGTCTCTATCGAGACAGTTATACTAACAACATCTAACACGTAAAACAACAAAAACAAATAAAACATACGAAAAACTGCAAAGTTTTCCCGGAGCACGCAACACGGCTGCCATCCTCGGCGCCATCTTGACTATACAGGACTTTACATCTAAAGCTGTAATTAAATATTGAACATTGATTGATTGACTAGAATCGTCACTTGTGCGTGATACAAAGGGATAAAGCTTCTCCTTCACTCGTTCGTTCCGCTCTGCTGTGTTTGGATTATTACTTCAAGTGTGCAAACACAAAAAAATGTAACAGTGTATTTTATAATTTTACACAGACAATAGCCGTTTCTCAATATGATTTCTTGTCTGTTCGTGTGGACTTGTGAAACGTCATTGTCCAAAAACCCGCATAATTGTCTAAATATTACTATTATTGTGCCATGAAAGGAAGTTTTAAGAGTTTTTCAGGTGAGAATGTAGTTGTTTAATACTCAAATATACTGTAAATATATAGCGCCTATTTAAAAATGTGCTATGCTGATTTCGGAGCTCCAGGCGATCATTGGGCACTCAGTGCTTGTGTATCTGCCGAAAGCAGCCTTACGCTTGGCTAGTCCTTCCGACATTTCCGCTTGCTCTGATGTCTCTGTAGTGATTGAACATGAGATCAAATTAGTTGTGTGTATATTTAACAGACATTCGTGTTCTCATGAATCTATTATTTGTTCCTGGTCGTTTTGACTAAGCACAAAGTTTAATTATTTTTTTTACTTTACCGTAGTACAGCGCTGTTCCCCTCGGGAAACTCGAGCTGCATTGAAAAACTAGGGGAACGCTTTCAGCGATACCATGCTCTGAATCATATGTGTAATCAGTCCAAACAATGGGCAAGACCGTAATGACGGTGTAACCGGCGTTAGATTTTTGTCATTCAGCAAAGCTCTGTGTGTGTGTCAGTCACGATGTATGTTCTGTAAGTCTTATTCAATGTTGTTTGTCAAGTTACAATTCCAGCAACATAGAAAGCACCCGTATATCTAAGCCGAGGCAAAGACAAAGGAACATAAGGACGAAAGCAGATCACGTTACAGATTGTGTGTTCCTCCCTGCCCACACTACATCAAACGAGCGGAGATACACACACTTTGTGCATGGTCTGATTGGGAGTGAAGCATGCAGAGTCGGCTCTCGAGGGGGGCCGCATTATGAGTCGCTTCCACTGCGTACACTTCGCTCCTGGAAAACTCTCTTTGAGGAGCGAGGCGGAGCGGTGGCTGTGCTCGTGGGAATCGCAGATGGATCAGATGGAGGGAATGAAGACGGGCGAGCCCCTATCTTCTTCCTTTCCCATGAAATCCAGCCCCGCTCTCTAGGATCGGAAGCCCGCCCCGCGGTTCTTTCCCCCGGAGAAAGGGCTCGACGCTCCGACTGTCTTCCGAGGAGGAGGAGGTGGACGGGGAGGACGTCGATGAGCTTTTGCAAAGCTTAATGTTTGCACAAGCATATTGTGAATGAATATAAAACAAAATAAAGTTATAAAGAAAAACATGTCTGGGGAGCGGAGCTCACACACTCAGCTCTCTCGAGAAAGAAAGGGGCTGATCTGATTTATATTGTTTTTATATCCGAGTGGCTCGCGTGTTGCTGTTGTAATGTTGCATTACGGTCATTCTCGGTTCATTATATGAATATTTCACATTAGACCGTACTTGTCTGGGTGTTTGACTGAATTTAATTTTGAAGAATTAAATTATGCATTTCATCTGACTATGAAAAGTTATATATATATTATATATAGAGAAAGAGAGATATACAATTATATATTATATATGGTATACAGGAGCCTCTTTGGATATTTTCTTGAGTGAGAGCACAATGTGTACCTCTCTTCCTCTGAGGAGGTTGAGGTGGTCAACAGGGGCTGCTGGGCGGAGCAGCCCCAATCGTGTTCCAGCTCCTCATTCAAGGAACGTCCCTTCTCGTACTCCCCAGAATTTTGGAGTCAGAGTGGCACTCCCGGGCCGAAGACGGATCTGCGGACTGTCATTCTCACTGGATAGTCTTCAGCTAGAACGTCCTGATGCCAATGGCCCAGGGCTTTTGAGGCCGGCCCCTCTGGGGAAGAGCGGTGTACACTGCATGACACGGTGCCCGTCTCTCCTCAGTGCCCTCAGTGCTAACCCTGCCAGTGTTCCAGAGTGCAGCGGTCTCCAGCGAGCGCTTCTCTCAGTCTCTTCCACCCAGAATTTTAGCAGAGCTGGGAGGCTCGCCACCCCTTCGGGGGTCTCTAGAGCAGCTAGATCGGCCGTCTCCTGTCAGTCCCCGCTTCAGGGCACCGAGCTAGCCACTCTAAGTACACCAAAGGCCAGTTTTGAGAGACTGGTTCCCTTAGTAGACTATTTGGCAGCGTGGAAACTACTGCTCTCGATAGGTCATGCACAGTGTAGAACAAGGCTATCGCGGCGCTCTGCTGACCGCCTTTCAACGGGGTCATTCACACGATGGTGGGTCCCGAGCAAGCTCTGGTAATGGAAAAAGAATTGAGCACTCTCCTAAGGAAGGAGGCCATCGAGGTGGTCCCTCCTCTAGACAAAGAGTCCGGGTTCTACAGCCGTACTTCATTGTTCCTGGCAAGGATGGGGGGTTGCGTCCTATTTTAGATCTAAGTTAACTGAACCGCTCAGTCATAAAACTGAAGTTCAGGATGCTCTCTTCGAGCAGGTCGTGTCTCAGACCAGATCCGAGGACTGGTTGTCACGAGCGATCTAGAAGACGCATACTTCCCATCTCCATCCTTCCCCATCCCAGGAAGTTCCTGAGGTGTGCTTTGGGGGCAAAGCGTATCAATATCGGGTTCTTCCCTTCGGCCTTGTACTCTCACCCTGCACTTTCACGATGTGTGGATACTGCACTGGCTCCTCTGTGACTCCAGGGCATCCGCATACTCAACCACATCTATGGTGGTTGATATTAGCTCATAAGAGCGGATGGCGGTTCGGCATCGAGATGTCGTTCTTGCTCACATGAAAGAGTTGGAGTTAAGACTTAATGCCAGAAAAGTGTGTTTCTCCAATACAGAGAACCACTTATCTGGGTGTGGTGTAGGATCAGACCACGATGCAGGCACGTATGTCCTCTCTTCGGATCGAGTCAATCCTCACGTCAGTCAAGAGAGTAAGAGAAGGCCAGTTACTCACTGTCAAGCAACTGCTGGGTCTGATGTCAGCTGCAACCAATGTGATACCTTTTGGCCTGCTGTACATGAGACCCCTACAGTGGTGGCTCAAGACCAAGGGGTTCTTCCCGAGGGGAAACCCACTTCACATGATCAAGTTCACGTGGCGATGCCTACGTGCCTTAGAAATGTGGAGAAAACCCTTGGTTCTTGTCTCAGGGCCTGTTGCTGTGAGCTCCTTGTCGCCGTGTAACGCTAGTGATGAATGCATCTCTCACCGGTTGGAGAGCGATCATAAGTGACCACCCTGCCCGCGGTCTGTGGAGTGGTCGCCATCTCACGTGGCACATCAACTGCTTGGAGATGCTGGCTGTGTTTCGAGCACTCAAACACTTTCTACCAGACCTGAGAGATCACCATGTATTGGTGCGAGCATACATCCTGTCGAGGCAGGGGCTGAGGCCCGGGGAATGGATGCTTCACCCTGAGGTGGTGAATCAGATATGGAGAGTTTTGGACCAGGCTCAGGTGGATCTGTTTGCGACTCGTCAGACATCGCACTGTCCCCTCTGGTTATCTCTGACTCATCCAGCTCTGCTGGGGCTGGATGCTATGGTACAGGCTTGGAGAGTGCGCCGGGATGGGGTCCATCTATTGCTATAACCCCATTCTGGCCGGGCCGAGTATGGTTCTTGGACCTGATTTCTCTCCTTGACGGCTCTCCATGGGGGCACAACTCATAGCCTCTGGTCTCTCAACTGAGGTTGCTGAGACCATCCTCTAATCTAGAGCTCCCTCAATGAGGAAACTGTACACCCTGAAGTTGAGACTCAGTGTGCGGAAACCGCCAGCTTGATCCAGTTAACTGCCCTTTTGGTGGCCTTTCAGTAGGCAAAACCCTCTAGTTACACGTTTCCTCCAGTGCGCTGGGGCCAGAGAAGCTTATGCTAAGTGGTGGATCAGGATGCTATCCAATAACCTTGAGTCCTCTGATCTCCCTCGCCTTTGGGAGCCAAGGCTCACTCAACTCAAGTATGGCGGCCTCCAAGGCTTTTCTGGTACTGCAGCGCTGCAGGGTGGTCTACGCCCCTCACATTCGTCAGGTTCTTGACAAAGATTTGCGAGCCACTCCTGGCTCTTCTGTTCTCTTGCCATAGCTGTGCTCTTCTACACTAGGCAGGGATTTGCAAGTCTGGCGGCGTGGATATCTCGCTCCACTAGCGTTATCTACGTTCCCGGAGGGGAACGTCCCAGGTTACATATGTAACCATGGTTCCCCGAGAGAACGAGACGCTGCGTCGCAGGGCCATACTTCTGGCATCCCTACTAGAGCTATGCTTCATTCCTAGAATCTAACACTAGTTGCACCTCACATGCTTTTAAGCCTCCTGGTCATTACGTTACCTCCTCATGACGTCTTGCCCATCGCTTGGACTGATTACATTTATGATTCAGAGCATGTATCGCTGAAGGCGTTCCCCTAGCGTTTCAACGCATCGTCTCGTTCCCTCTGGGAACCATGTTTACATACGTAACCTGGGACGATTTTGTAGCATACGTTTGACTGAATTGTTCTTTTGTCTTTATTTCCTCTTATATAAGCCTCTTATACTTTGTACTTATACTTTTATAATGTCTATTAATGTTCATTAAAACTGACATAAAAAGGCAGAGTTGTGCTTATTTTAGCGCTTTATTGCCGATCGCTACTTTCCGGCATACACCATGCCTATTAAGTAAGGGTACTGTTGGCAGTGGAAACGCAGCTGGATCAGAGTGTTCGGTCCCAAACCGTACTGTAACGTACTGTACTGACCCGTACCGCTCAGTGGAAAGAGTCTTAAATGTACATTTTGCATGTTCAGAAGAAGTGAGCTGCCCTGTCGTGCGAAAATGTAAATCGGTTTGTGTAAATAAATTGCTCAGTGCAAAGAAAGAGAAGTAATGAGAACCTGGTATTTCTATGTTCTTTGTTCATGTGTCTAATAGACATGAACAAGTTCTTTAAAAAACATCTATGACCTTTGAAACATATCTAGTCTTCATGCTCTGTGTTGACAATCGTTTCACTAATAATAAACATATATTGCATAAAGCATCCATATTTGTCCATGCCCATGTTGATTAGAGTATTAAAAACTTGAAAAGTATTAATTTAAGGTACATTTAGAACAGATAAAAATATGCGATTAGGTTGTGATTATTCGTTAATTCGTTAGGTTGCGATTATAGAGTTAACTCATGACAATCATGTGATTAATCGTGATTAAATATTTCAATTTATTGACAGCCCTAAGTTAAAATTACTAAAATTAAATGTATGTTTACGCTGGTCTTCAGAAAAGTCTTTATGCCATTTTCATTTTAACTGATAAATTATAATTTATGAGCTGGTTTGTTTACAGACGGTCCCGGGGAAACCGCAATATTTCTGACTTTCCAAAAAACCGTCCTACTGGCAGATAATGAATGTGCAATTTCAATAATCCAGTCTGCAGTTTTTGTTCAGACCGATGCGAAAATACACCCACATAAACCCGTTTTAAATAATATAATAAATTATTCTTCTGACTTTACCTTCTTTTCTTTAAAAGAAAATGGTTTAAAGGTTCAGTTGTGAGGTTTATAATTTTATAATATAAGTGTATCATTTATTTAGTATTTTGTTAAAACCTCCTGTATCTCAACGGTAAATCAATTGCAATTTTTTGGTCTACAACATTAAATCAACACAAACTCTGCACACCTGAGAAATTGATAGGTGCGTAGGAAAAACACTCCAACAACGATGTCGAATCCGATCAATGAAAATAATTTCCCGATAATTATTACATAACAATAATTATATATTTTTTGTTATAAATAAAAAATGAATGCAGCCTTGGTTAACATAAGAGACCTGTATTTGTGTAAATGTATCTAAAAATAATAACAATTATTTAAAAAAGAATGAAAAAGTAGTAATACTACAGTGAGGGAAAGAAAATATATCATCTGCTGATTTTGTACGTTTTCCCACCGACAACGAAATGATCAGTCTATAATTTTACTGTTAGGTTTATTTGAACAGTGAGAGGCAGAATTAAAAAAATCCAGAAAAACACATTTAAAAAGAGTTATAAATTGATTAAATAAATATTTGACCCCTTCGCGAAACATGACTTAGTACTTGGTGGCACAACCCTTTCTGGCAATCACAGAGGTCAAATGTTTCTTGTAGTTGGCCACCACATTTGCACACATATCAAGAGGGATTTTGTCCAACTCTTTGCAGATCCTCTCCAAGTCATTAAGGTTTCGAGGCTGATGATTGACAACTTGAACCCTCAGCTCCCTCCACAGATTTTCTATGGGATTAAGGTCTGGAGACTGGCTAGGCCACTCCAGGACCTTAATGTGCTTCTTCTTGAGCCAATCTTATGTTGCCTTGGCCGTGTGTTTTGGGTCATAGTCATGCTGGAATACCCATCCACGACCCATTTTCAATGCCCTGGCTGGCTTCAATGCCCTGCCCCTAACAGTGCGTGCCCCCGTCCATCGTCCCTTTGATGCGGTGCAGTTGTCATGCCCCCTTAGCAGAAAAACAATCCAAAAGCATAATGTTTCCACCTCCATGTTTGACGGTTCTTGGGGTCATATAAGCAGCATTCCTCCTCCAAACACGGGCCGTTGAGTTGATGCCAAACATCTGACCTCAACATTTTCACAGAGTTCTCCTCTGAATCACTGGCAAACTTCAGATGGGCCTGTATATGTACTTTCTTGAGCAGGGGGACCTTGCGGGCGCTGAAGGATCAGTCCCTCAAGGTGTAGTGGGTTACCAATTGTTTTCTTGGTGACTATGGTCCCAGCTGCCTTGACATTGTTGACAAGATCCTCCCGTGTAGTTCTGGGCTGAACCTCACCGTTCTCATGATCATTGAAACTCCACGAGATGAGATCTTGCATGGAGCCTCAAACAGTGGGATATTGACAGCTATGTTGTGTTCCTTTCATTTGCGAATAATCCCACCAACTGTTTTCACCTTCTCACCAAGTTGCTTGGCGATGGTCTTGTATCCCATTCCAGCCTTGTGCAGGTCTACAATCTAGTCCCTGACATCTTTGGACAGCTCTTTGGTCTTGGCCATGGTGTAGAGTTTGGAATCTGATTGATTGATTACTTCTGAGGACAGGTGACTGTTATACAGGTAACAAGCTGAGGAGACTTTAAGAGAGTGCTCCTAATCTCAGCTCCTTACCTGTATTAAAGAAACCTGGGAGCCAGAAATATTGCTGATTGATAGGGGATCACATGCTTATTTGACTCAATAAAGTGCAAATAAATGTTTTACTTTTTTTTAAAATGTGTTTTTCTGGATTTTTGTTGTTGTTATTCTGTCTGTCACTATTCAAATAAAACAACCATTCAAATTATAGACTGATAATTTATTTGTCAGTGGGCAAACATACAAAATCAGCAGGATTAAATATTTGTTTTACCTCACTGTATATCAAAGAAGGGAATCTGACATTTATTATCAAGTAACTAAACACTGTCTTACGTAAAAGAGAAAACCAAATAGCATTATATAACCACACGACTCTGCAGCACTGGTTTGCCATCTCAATTTTCAAGAAGATGTGAAAGATTAAAAGTGACAGCAGCAGGACATTTGACCGGAGTCTGTCAACCCCCCAAAAACACAGCTACAGTTACATATAGCCTACTAAACATAACGGCTCAGCATGTGTGCACACACAAATATTAATAATCATGTATATAAATAAACATATGAGTTTTTATTTCTTCGTATATTCTAAAACATCTTTGGAGGGTCCTGTACACTCTTAAAAATAAAGGTGCTTAAAAGCTTCTTCACAGCGATGCATAGAAGAACAATTTTCAGTTCCACAAAGAACCATTAAGTCAAAGGTACTTTAAAGAGCCATCTCTTTCCTTACCTTTTATAATCTGAAGACCCTTCTTTCACCACAAATAACCTTTTGTGAAACAGAAAGGTTCTTCGGATGTTAAAGGTTCTTTATGGAACCATTTAGACAAAAAGGTTCTTCTATGGCATCGTGAAGCACCTTTATTTTTAAGAGTGTAAAGCAGTTTTATATGTGCCATAGAATAATCTGATTATTAGTAATTTCATTAATCCTTGATGTAGGACTGGTGAGCTGACAGTGATGTAATTTTAATAAAGGTGGATGCGTCCCAGATCAGCCTTTGATCTGCATTTAACAAACGCATGCAAACACCGCACACACTTAGGTACATATATATTACATTTTCTCCCTTATATTTATTATTATCACTCCTTATGCTTGTCTCTTAATTTACACTATATTGATTCATCACCAAACACCAATGACTTGTACATTCATTATATGGACAAAAGTACTGGGACACCCCCTTCTTTAGAAGAAAAAGGCGCACTTCCAAACTGTGGCAACAAAGATGGAAACATAAATCATGTACTTAAAAAATGTATTTCCACCTTTTTTGCAACAGTTTTGAAGTGTATGAAACGACTGTATCCATATGTACAAGTCATTGGTGTTTGGTGATGAGTTTTTGGCTCAAGGTCTGCATTTAAAGTCACACCAGAGGTGTTCAGCTGGGATTAGGACTTGGCTTTCTGCAGACCAGTCAAGTTCTTCCACACTGACTGAAACATAATTCCTCTTTGATCCTTGCCTTATACACAGAGACACTAATGTTAGAATAGAAAAGGGTCCTCTTCAAACTGTTGCTATAAAATTAGAAGCACACAATTTCCTAGAATATCATTATATGCTTAAACATTATGATTTGTACTCATGGAAATGACTAAAGTAGTCAAACATTTCATTAGAAGGAGTGACCCAATACTTTTGGCAATATAGTGTAGTTTATATTGTAATTTAACCAATGGCGAACATCTTTAATCCTTAATTTTGCACCATCCCTTCCCCCAAGGTTCCAACACTCTCACACCTTCTCTAAGTATTTAATCCCCAACCCCTTTATAAAATGTGTTCAACTACTGAATGGATTTGCAGTGACTGCAGCACATTTGATAATAATAATTCAGAAAAAAATGAGTTATTTTAGGAGATGTAAGCTGAATGGATGGAGAGAAGCAGAGACATGAGAATGAACTCTAAACAGCAGCCTACTGAGCCGCTTTCAAATGAATAATTCATGCTGCTTCTAAGAGAAACTGGACTCCATCAAAGTGCAATGCCAAAACAATTACAGATGATCAAGCAAGATGAATCTCAGTTAAATAATTTTAAAAAGTGCAGGGATAGTAGGGATAGTGTTGTACTTACAGTGCCTTTTCATCCCAAAAGTTAATATTTTAGCAAACAAGATTTTGAATTTGAACACTGGATTCCTATGAAGAAGTTCACACACATCTTTAAAGAAATAGTTCACACAAAAATGAAGATTTGCCAACAACGTACTCACCCTCAGGTTATCCAATATGTAGATGAGATTGTTTCTGCATCTGAACAGATTTGGAAAAATGTAGCATTACATGACTTGCTTACCATTAGAGTGAATGGGTGCCGTCATTT
The DNA here is from genome assembly GCA_027564155.1 of Gymnocypris eckloni scoliostomus. Classification (NCBI taxonomy): domain Eukaryota; kingdom Metazoa; phylum Chordata; class Actinopteri; order Cypriniformes; family Cyprinidae; genus Gymnocypris; species Gymnocypris eckloni. Next base: position 13,630,954 of record CM050412.1, on the reverse strand, counting down.
ACATTTATCAGACGCTTTTATCCAAAGCAACTTACAGTGCATTCAGGCTATACATTTTTTGTCAGTATGTGTGTTCCCTGGGAATTGAACCCACAACCTTTTGCGCTGCTGACGCAATGCTCTACCACTGAGCCACAGGAACAGCCATCAGAATGAGAGTCCGAACGGCTAATAAAAACATCACAATAATCTACAAGTAATCCATACCGCTCCAGTCCATCAAATAATGTCAAAAGCATTTTTTGTAATACATCAATGAGACATTTTTTATTTAAAACCATTGCTTGAGTACTTTATTCATAATATTGCTTTTTCCAGTGAAAATTAATCTTGTCTGAATCAGGAGCGATATGTGCACAGAGCAAACACTTTTTCCCAGTGAAAACAGTCCTAAAAAGTTCTAAACAAATATGTTTTTCACTGGAGGAAGCATTATTATGAATTATGGACCCGTATTTTGTCCATAAACAACAGTTTAAACCCCTTAATTATGGATTTGTTTCTTACAAACATGCAGATTTTCCCTTCACAATTAATTGGTGGACATTATTGGGGTAAACTAGTCATAAAAAAAAAAAGATTTTTGTTTCTGTTAAATAAGTCAAATTGCATTATTTGTGTAGCTTCTGCAATTTGTCCGATAGATGTAAAGCTGCCGTCCAAGCACAAGTGCTAAATAACAAGTATGGTGTTACGTGAACATCTTTAACTACAGGTATAACCTGTGATAAGCAAGTTATTTGCATAATATATTCAGTATTTGGCCTGTTTAAGAAAAATCTCCATAAATATTATTTTGTCTCTGTTACACAATAACTTGCTCCATCAACATTCTTTCATCATATTTATATATTTGAAACATTAATCTTTAATCATTTTTATCATTGCAGTTAACACATAGAGCTCCCTTTAAATGTAAAATATAAATTGCATACAGTATACACTGAACCTGGCAGATTTCTTTCTCGTATAAAAACACAAACTCTGTACGCCTCAAAATACATCTTCAGTAAACATATTGAACACTGACCTTTATGAAAACCCAATAACTAAACATTATGTTAATACAATATACACTTTATGTCTTTAATCTCACTTTATTTATTGATTTTTCAACTAACATTCAATGGTTCCATCAGCAAATTATTTTAGTTATGCTTCAATGTTGTTTATAATATAAATAATACAAGTTACTTAATATTAATAATAGGTAATTCTGTTTTATCCCTCAATTTTAGGATACAGTTGTATCAATCATATTGAGAACAATAATATGTCAGGTATATTTGAGTTTATTATGTAACAATTCTACATTTATACAATGTATTTTAGAATACACTACAAAACCATATACAGTACATGGACAACCTCCCTTTCTATCCTATTGTACCCATTATGCTTGTATGAGTGATTAAGCATATTTTGTAAGTTATTCTATACTTTAGATGAGCTTGTCACTCTGGTAATTCCTTAAAGAAACATTTCAGGCCTGACATGTTTATTATTGGACTAGAACATGTTCCTAGATCAATATCCATTGATGTTTGATTTATATGTCACATGGTGTGCATCTTCAGTTAAAGTATAAACATTGTAGTAGCAGCCTTAATATGCACATTGTAATAAAAAAGGGATGGTGAAGCTTGTGTATTAAAGTTTTAATCCTGTAGATTCATAATTGTGTTCATGAGCAACACACTAAATTTAAAGCTACATTCCACTAAAAATGATACCTCAGTTTAGCACTATAAAGCTGCTTTACAGTGGAACTGAATTTGTTTTCATAACTGATGAACTTTACAACATTGACACTGTAACTGAACTGAGTTGAATCAACATGGTACTGACTTGAGCTGAATTATGACTCGGTTGTCGTCTGTAGAGCTGCTTTATAGTTAAATTGAATTTGTTTTGATGAACTTTGCAACACTGACACTGTTACTGAACTAAATCAACATTAAATTAAGCTCAATAATGGCACTATAGACTTCGTTAGTACTGCTTTACAGCTAAAATTGATGAATTCTGAATCTGCAACATTAACACTTACTTACTGTTATCTCCTATTACTCTGAAGCTGCTTTGAAACATCTGTATTGTATAAATTCCCCCAAAGGACATTCTACTGACTGTAAGTGACTTTGCAAGTACTTGTCAATTTATTCTACTAATCCCAACCTAGCAATCTACTAATACTCTAGTAATAATTAAGTTAAGGTGTAGTTGCAAAGTTACTTAGTCAACAGAATGTCTAAAGGGACCAAAATTTGCCATTAAAGGTGGAGTAAGTGATTTCTGAGAAAGGCTGTTGATATTTGAAATCATCAAAACAAACACGCTCTTAACTAAAAGGATCAAACCCCTGTCTTGATAGCTCTGTCCCCAAATTCACATACATGCTATGCAACACAGGCATCTCCCCTGTCATGTGAGGACACGCCCCTTACTGGTGATTGGCTACAAGTATATTTTTGGTACTCGGTCTTGTCCACTATCAACAGTGTTTCTCTGAAATCGCTTACTGCAGCTTTAACTACAAAACGAATTATTAGTGATGCACCAATTATGATTTTCTAGTGCCAATTACGTGGATCCAGGATATGAACTCAAAACAAAACAACTGCCATGAATCTTGCATGATTTTTTTTTCAAATATTGATATTCCGTTTTTGAGAATCGATAAAGTATATACTCACGTATATCGATATTTTCTTACACCCCTAAAAGACACCTGCACAAAACAAAAACAGCACATAGATTAAATGAAAATGTAGATTCACTCTCTGACAGTAGGTGGCGCTTATGAAAAAGCAATGATATAGCATTTCATGCAGTTTCCACTGAAAACAAAGTAGCTATGCTTATGAACACTATTAAATAAAAGCATCAAAACATGTCTAAAGACAGTCAGTTCCCTTCAGTGGTACATTCATACAACCCCACCATCCCCAATTCAGTGTTTATATTTTTCTTCCCATATTTTGTGCATCATGAACAGTGAACTTGCTCTGCCTGTACAGTATTTTCTCCTCTTTGTGACCGTCTTCAGTGCCTCTGGCCTCTGTTAACATCCTGTATACAGACTTCGTAATATTTCCACACAAATTAAATTTTTGCAAAACATTGCAATGCAGTTTGTGTGCATTTCAAGAATAGAGATCGGGCAAATTTAAAATAAATAATGGCTGGTCACCGATCGTACATTGGACCAAAAGCCATCTGGTTACAATTTGTGACCGGTGCAGCTCTACAAATTATGAGATTGATTATTGACAACAATAAAAATAACGAGTTACATCCATTATATTTTCTAGGATATGGTCATGCGGCCCCCAGCACGGATGGTGGGAAGGTATTCTGCATGTTCTACGCTCTCCTCGGGATCCCCCTCACCCTGGTGATGTTCCAGAGTCTGGGTGAACGCATCAACACCTTCGTCAAGTACCTGTTGCACCATCTCAAAAAGTGTCTTGGCCTTCGGAAAACCGAGGTCTCGCTTGCCAACATGGTGTGCATTGGCTTAATATCCTGCATGAGCACCTTGTGCGTGGGAGCAGCGGCTTTCTCCCGCTATGAGGACTGGAGCTTCTTCCACGCGTACTATTACTGCTTCATAACCCTCACCACCATTGGTTTTGGGGACTATGTAGCCCTGCAGAAGGATAATGCATTACAAACCAACCCCCAGTACGTCGCGTTTAGCTTCATGTACATCCTCACGGGACTCACGGTCATCGGCGCCTTCCTGAACCTGGTGGTTCTGCGTTTCATGACCATGAACGCAGAGGACGAACGGCGTGACGCTGAACAGCGTACTTTGCTGTCCCGAAACAGGCACACCGGCAGTTCGGAACCAACCACTGCATGTCCGACCCGCCATCTTCATCCGCTGCAGGCCACGGAGGAGGCTCCGGGAAAGGGTTGTGTAACGTCTACGCCGAAGTGCTTCATTTCCAGTCCATGTGCTCTTGTCTCTGGTACAAAAGCCAGGAGAAGATGCGCTACTCGATTCCCATGATTATCTCCCACGATCTGTCCACTTCAGACACCTACATGGAGCACAGCGAGACCTCCGACGCTCTCCACTCCAATGGCTGCGCGTGCAGTGCCTTGCAGGAGCACTCGGCCACCAGTTCGGTGTACACGGGCCTGCTCAGCCCAGCACATTACCATAGACTCTCCAAACGCCGTAGCTCCATCTAGAGGGCTGGAGGATGTATTGCATGTGAATCTATTTTGCCTTACGGAACAAACCACTGTTATACTTGAGGTTGAAAAGACACTGCTTCAAAGCTGCTCAGATCCTCTGTCAGTCGAATATATGTAATGTAGTGATAAACGGGGCAGGGCAGCCTATCAGCAGGTGCTGCTTGAGGACCGGAGATGTAGCAGTGTGCAATAAAAACAGGGTAAAGCCTGTATTATTTGATGTACACTTTGAGGATTTTGAGGAAAGACAAAACTCAAACTGTTAGTTCTTCACTGAGCTCAAGGTTAAATAGAAACAAATGCAGGTCTTTCAAAAGCAGCAAGTCCCAAAGTGTCAGCCTCATCTGGTTTTGATTTGAATAAATTGTTATTGTGATGCAACCATTTCTTATCTTTGCAGGAGTTATCATAGTAACTAAACAAATAAAATATAAAAAAGCAATTGTTGTATATGATAACTTTGCTAATGATTAGCATAGACCTTAGTCAGGGAAGTGCCATATTTAATTTCTGATAGAAATAGAGTGCTGCAGTGATGACATATATTTTTTTAGGCCAACCCAAAGCTTAGCTGGTTCCCTCGACAATTTGTTCATCATGATAATCTTCACAAATTAATACAACTTTTATGTATTTTGAGACCTAAATACCGTCACCAGAAATAAAAAGCTAAATGTAGGCTACAAATGAACTAAATACTTAACGTCACCACCAAGTGTCCAATTTCTTTATTTAAAAAATATGTTCCTTGAAAATTTGATTCAAAATAGTTTGCAAGAGTGCGATTATAAACACAACATGGCTGCAAATCAGTAACTTCTGCAGTCCCATTTACCACATGTTAGCAAGCAGCTTTTTAAGACAAGTAAAAAATCAAATGGGAGTATTTAGGCCTAAGTGTACTTCGTTTTTGTACGCGCACGCTAGCGTATGCGTACAGTCGAACACGTAGCCTTTCAAAGTATACTCCATTTGAAGTTGTACGCAAACATGGGCGGTCGAAACATGCGCTCTAGAAATATTCATCCATGTTCAGTGTCTGCTCTTTTTTCCCTGTTAAGTCATGACTGATAACAAATATTTTTTTGAGTCCAAAAACCAAAACTGAGCTATCTCTCATACCCTCTCGCTCACAAGCGCTTGTTAATGTGAGCGTTTGTTGTTGCAGTATCTGCTATTTTGTTGTCGTTGTCCGCCTCGGCGCAGGCCCTGTACAGTGTTGCCACCATGTGGAAAAACTGATCACTGCAAAATAACTTCAGTGTGCATGTGCGACCTGAGCATACAAAGTACGCGCGGTTTCAAAAATCTTATTGTTCTGATGATGCAATTCGAATTACGTGCACTGTACGCTGTCCCTCACGTACACGTAAAAAGTGAAGTATACTTTGGGCTTTACTGATGTAGTTTATGTCTTAGAATAAAATGTGAAATTATCTTGAGCTTGCGTTAACCACAGACCATATTTCAGACATTTAACCAAAAACCCGTAAAAAAAACAAACATATTGTCTTCTTTAGAACCATGGAACAGAAAGTGCTCAAAGCTTCGTTTACAGGTTTTAGCCTACAAAAATATGTCATCCCTTCAGCAATCTACGAAAACAAGGCTGTGATGGATAGAAGTACAGTGTGCCCAATGGATTGTAATGCTGCTGAACAACATGCATGGTCGCTGATAAACGTATTTTTAGAAAAACTTTCAGCAAACTGAAACTCAAACACAAAAGAGTTTTAAAAGTTGTGAGTTGTGAAAAGGTCCACATATCGAGGACCTTTATAAAGTTTGTGCTGTTATAAAGGCTGTAAGTACTGTATGTATTCCTGTACAGCCTTGTTTTCATCCATGTAAAATTCAGCACGGTGTCTCACCTGACTAAGGTCTATTCACTTTTCGTTTTTCTTCAACACTCAAACTCACATTCACGGTGAACTGTATTGTTCATCTATCCACGTGTTCCCTTTTTCTGTATTTATATCCACTATTATTTTAATCCATCACCATGTTTGTCTGAATAATTATTTGTTTGCATTATAGCCATTGCAACATCTCGTTTTTTTTAAATTATACTAGATTATATAATTATATAGGATTATATTGTACTTGCAGTTGCACTTTAGATGAAAAATATTAGCTTCAGGGCTGTAGCCATGAGTGCACAGATAATCTCTTAAAGTCGACATGAAATCCGAAGAAACCCTATGTACTCTCCTAAAATACATTCCTGGTGTTATATTGCACAATTCATCATGTTATTCCAAAGGAAGAACATTTTAGTTTTTGTAATCTTTGATTAAAATGTATATAAATAAAAACTTCTAAAATAAATGTAAAAAATACAAGCCAACCCATTTTTTTAAATGAAACCAACAACCATTCTAACATTGCTTTAGACCATTTTTGTTGGTAATGTCTTTATAAAATCTTTGAAATAGTCAATGAGGCAATTTAATGGTGATTAATACATGTTACAGCAATAACTGCAAACATTTTTGAATGTGATCTCTTAATAGTTGATGCTGAAGATTTACTCCCCCCGAGGCCATCCAAATTGAGTTTGTTTCTGAACAGATTTAAAGAAATGTAGCATTACATCACTTGCTCACCAATGGACCCGAGGGAATGGGTGCCGGCAGAATCAGAGTCCAAACAGCTGATAAAAACTTCAAAATAATCCACAAGTAATCCACATGACAACAGTCCATCCATTAATGACTTGAGAATTGAAAAGCTGTGTGTTTTAAAACAAAACCACGATTAAGACACCTTGATATATATATATATTATTTTTCCTAAAGAGAGCTTTTTAATTCACAAACATTAACTGATGGACTGGAGACATTATTGTGATGTTTATCAGCTATTTGGACTCTCATTCTGACGGAACCCAATCAGTGCAGAGGATCCATTGGTGAGCAAGTCATGTAATCATTTTGTGATAATCTACACCTTGGATGGCCTGAGGGTGAATACATTTTCAGCTATTTTCATCTTGGGTTAAATTTGAGCATGACCTTCAGCCTCTACATCTAAAGCATTCTCCATTTAGCTATGGAACTTCGCCATCCAAGCAATTTTCAATAGATAAAAACCCATTCAGCCTATGTTCTCATTTCATATGCTTTTAACTTGGCAATACTCCATATTACAGAAGTAATGGATTGCAAAGTGTAACTAAATATCAATAGTGTTTTTAATATATATATTTGTCAGTACACACAATTTGTAACCTCGAATAACTGCATTAGTGTCTAAAGATGTTGATATTTGAAGATTGACTAAAATCGACAATTTTTAGCATCAGGTTTGAAGGCAAGTTTTGTATATTTACATACATAAAGGCATATATTAAAGGGCACAGATTGGCTCCCGTAAAACTGCACTTTTAAAATCCAAAATATATTAAATAATATCACCTTTTTTTTTACTGGATATTTAATTTAGTTAAACTTTACTTATGGGTAAACATCAATGCTTGTACTATTCTAATATGGTATGCATTTGCAATTTTAGAGCAACTAATCAAAAGTCACTGCTTTCCCTTTAATGGCCTTGAGCTGTCATCATAACTGTTTTCTAATCTAAACTCATGTCCTAATCAAGATTTGGAAATTCTAAGAGGAATAAAATGTGCGTATAGATCATGTGAGCCTGTCATTTCTCAACTTAACTTAACTCAACTTAAATGTGCTTGTTGTTGCTACTTTTAGCACATAGGAAATATAATCTAAGCATTATATCAGGCGATCATGTATAAATGTTTATTGTATTAACGTCCTAGTTTCACATAGTTACATATTACAATATCAGTAACCCATCATTTGGTGCATGTCACGTCATGTTTATGAAAACAAGTTTGATAATGTTTGCTGTGTGCCTTAGATTGCTAAACCTCTTTGATCCAAAATGTACAACTTGCACATCGCATGATAGAGTGTAATACCCCAAAAATGTAAAATCCTGCCTTGATCCTGTTTGTTCATTCTTACACTGTAAATCAAAGAGCCTCCCTGTTAATGTTCCTCTACCTCAGAGGGTTGAATCAGTGTGGGTTTTCCCATCTCTCTCTCTTCTCCCTTTCTCCTGCAAAAGGAAAAAAAATAGTTGCCCCTTCTCAGCAAAGTTGTCAGTTCGGATCATCTTCATCCAAGCCTCTCTTTCTATTTGGTAACGAGGCTGCATAATGTGTCCACCTAGGGGCAAAGAAAGTATTTGACAAGTGCATTGGGCTGAGGGCACACATTAAAGCTGAGAACTGTGTGTTTGTGTGCATGTTTGGGTATAGAAATTTCAGTTAAATAATCATTATTTTTGACACTTTATCCACTGCTGTGCTTCTGCAGTTGTATGAATTCCTCTAGGAATTTAGAAGATAGAATGTAGAAAGAAATTCATGTTTCTAAATTCTGCTTCATCGTAAAGAGCCTTGATGTAATCGCCCTTCTATTCTCAAACATTTCTTGCTGATTTGATTGTGTTTAAACATTCATTTGAAAGTGGCCTGTTAAATGCCATTCTTGAGGGATGTATTTTTAAATGACTATAATTATTGTATTTTGCGATCATAAACTAATGTCCCAGCTGTCTGTTCAATAAATATATGATGTCAAATATGTATTCAAATCTTTATTTTGTCGATAAGCCACAGAAGTTCTTTTGACAATCAGTCAAGTTCTGATTTGTAACAATAAATAGTTAAAAAAGCTATAAAAACACTGATCTGTTATTTGTGATGTCTCACTGTGTACTGAGTATATGTATATATGTTTTACTCTCTTAAAGATACAGTTGACCCAAATTATTTAAATTTGCAGAAAATGTACTCACTCTCAGCTCATCCAAGATGTAGATGAGTTTGTTTCTTCATCAGAACAGATTTGGAGAAATGTAGCATTACATCACTTGCTCACCAATGGATCATCTGCAGTGAATGGGTGCCGTCATAATGAGAGTCCAAACAGCTGATAAAAACATCATAATAATCCACAAGTAATTCACATGACTCCAGTCCATCAGTTCATCATGTCTTATCGAAGGAAAAGCTTTGTGTTTGTAAGAAGCAAATCCATCATTAAGTTTTTTTAACTTTAAACCATTGCTTCCTCCTAAAATATGAGTCGTCCAATCATAATATTATTTTCTCCAATGAAAAAGTCAAATCATCTGAATCAGGAGAGAAATGGGCACAGATCAAACACCTTTACAAGACAAAACAGCCTAAAATAGTTCTAAATAAATATATCAGTGGATTTTGATGTGAGAGGGAAACAGGGGATAGACTTTTTTCTATGGATTCTGGACTAGTATGTTGGCTAGAAGTGACAGTTTAAAGTTAAAATTGCCTTATACTAACACACAGCTTTTTGCTTTACGGGATGTTAATTGATGGATTTGAGTCTTGGAGATTACTTGTGGATAATATGAGCAAATTGTCCCTCCAACATTCATCATGGTGTCAAAAGGCCTTCAAGCTGGTCGTGATAATCAGAACAAGAGCAATGTTTTAATAGTATCAGAGTCAAAGTGTTTTATGAATGAATTAAAATTCTAAACATATCATTTTTATTATAACTAACAGTACTTTGATTGTTTAACAGCCTATTACTTTCTATAGGGCTGTTCACACAGAACGCGTTTTGCATTCCACACTGTTTTTCTATGTAAACATGCTAGATGGACGTATTTTCACATCTTTTGCAGTCTATTTCACATGACACAGCACTCTAAATTAAAAGTTCAATTTCAATTAATTCCAGCTTTTAAAAAACACATCTCAAAACTTGCTTTTTTTTTTACTGCCCAGGTTTTCATGTTTTTAAATGCAAAGGCGTTCTGTGTGAAAGGCCCCTAAATATGTAACAGTTTGAGTTTGGCTGACTTGTTTACTTGACACCTAACAACTGAGTGATGAATAATGTAACCTTGTGGAAAATCTAATTGTGAACATATGGCATTCATATAACATTAAATAATCTAATATTCAACTTGTGGGTGCTGTGTGATTTAAAACGTGTTTTTAAAACGCCAAATCTCAAGCCCTTTTTCGCAAATAGAGTGGAATCAAAAGAGCAGGAGCTTGAGGATTTGTGGGCTGATTAAATCATACAAACAGGGCTCACACAGCTGTGACATTCCTCTGTCACGTGACGTGAGGGACTCTCAGAGCCTCTTATGTGTCTCCAGCTTCAGCTTCTATCAGCGTCAAAACCTCCAGTCTCTTCCCACGTCAGCCGAGATCAGCGTTTCTGACGAGGACAAACCTAGAGTCTAAAATTAAGCAGACATTAAAAAATAACAAGACTGTGAGCGAGTTTATTATTTATTGAAGGGCTGAAAGAATTTTAATAAATTATGAATTTAATGAGGATTTTATAACCTTTTCTTACATCAAGTGCACCTCATTAATTCTCTGCTGACTTGTGTTTGTGAGATTTCAAAGGCAAGATGTAAATGTTCTTTAGTGAAGTTAAATAAATATATCATATTCCTATTATTAGACACAAACAAAATTGCTGTGAATAAGAAATGCAGAAGGCAGAATATATAACGTTTTACTTTTTAAATGTTTTTTTTGTTCAGCGCCCTAGACATCCTTTATTTATTCATATTTAGCTTAATTATACATTTGTTGAGCATTTGACAGTGTAAGGGCTTCTTCTGATGTATCTGACAGAGCCCTCGAGCTGCAGGAGTCCTGAACTCAGTGTGTTATGTAACGCTGCCGACTGCACTTTCACTGATGTTTCAGCATGTGCTCCAGCCAGGATCCCTCCACTAGCCTGTTACTGCTTTCTACCTCACTTCCTGTGCAAAGATGCAAATACAAAAATACAACTCTACTCAACTTAAGCATACAATTAATTTAAACATCCCCAAGGACCGCAAAAAAGCTCAATAATGATACTACAACTACTACTACTAATAATAATAATTATATTTCAATATGATCAATATGCACTAAAATTAATTAATTTTAAATTTGATTTAGCTTATTAATTATCCATTTCAGTTTTCTTTAGGACATTCATTTATTTGTATTTATGTTTATTTATTTATTTATTTATTATTTTGTATATTTGTTCTTAGTGGTCAAATATGTAATGTCAATAATAATAATATTAATTTATTTCATTAGATAATTAATTACATTTATTTTTAATACAATTCAACAACAACAACAACAATATGATTGTTGTTGTTGTTATTATCATTTTTATTATTGTGCTAAATAAGAATGACAATTTTTGTTTTGTTCACCAGTTTATGTTTTTGTTCTTAGTGGTGCAATATTGAATGTTTTAGCTATTTGTGTTGTTATTATTAATATACATTTTAAGAAATATATTTATTTATTTAGAAATGTATTTATTAAAATAGTTATTTGCATTCAATTTTTTTTCTCTGTTTTCAAATGTCCAATGGCACTCCACAGCTACAATATTAAAGTTTACAATTGAAATGGGGATCTGTGACCATTCAATGAAATTACTTGTTTCTTTAAATGTTCTTTTATAGACATTTGATGCCACTGGATATTTTTTTACGTGTTAGTTTTGACCAAAACCAGCTGCTGTTTTAATAAAATGAACAGAAATAATGTGTGTGTGTTTGAGTGAGAGACAGAAAAACAAAACAAAAAATCCAGAAATACTCATTTCCAAAAAGTTGTACATTTATTTGCATTTTAATGAGTGAAATAAGTATTTGATCCCCTATCAGTCAGCAAGATATAGTATACAGGTCTACAGGTTTACAGATACAGATATGTAATACAGGTAAGGAGCTGAGATTAGGAGCACACTGTTAAAGTCTTCTCATCTTGTTACCTGTATAAAAGACACATGTCCTCAGAAGCAATCAATCAATCAGATTCCAAACTCTCCACCATGGCCAAGACCAAAGAGCTGTCCAAGGATGTCAGGGACAAGACTGTAGACCTACACAAGGCTGGACTATCGCCATGCAGCTTAGTGAGAAGGTGACAACAGTCTGTGTGATTATTCACAAATGGAAGAAACATAAAATAACTGTCAATCTCCCTCGTTCTAGGTCTCCATACAAGAACTCACCTCGTGGAGTTTCAATGATCATGAGAACGGTGAGGTTCAGCCCAGAAATACACGGGAGGATCTTGTCAATGATCTCAGAGCAGCTGGGACCATAGTCACCAAGAAAACAATTGGTAACACACTACACTGTGAGGGACTGATCCTGCAGCACCCGCAAGGTCCCCCTGCTCAAGAAAGCACATATACAGCTATACATGTATAGACATATACATGCTCCAAGTGTGTGTGCACTTGGATGGGTTAAATGCAGAGAACACATTTCACTGCTGGTTATACTCTGTATAATTGTGTATGTGACAAATAAAGCTCATCTGAGTTTAATCTTATCTTATCTGAAGTTTGCCAATGATTCAGAGGAGAACTCAGTGAAAATGTTGTGGTCAGCTCTTTGGTATCAACTCAACTCGCCATGTTTGGAGGAGGAGGAATGCTGCCTTTGACCCCAAGAACACCTTCCCCATCGTCAAATATGGAGGTGGAAAGATTATGCTTTGGGGGTGTTTTTCTGCGAAGGGAACAGGAAAACTGCACCGCATCAAAGGGACAATGGATGGGGGCATGTACCATCAGGGCATTGAAGCCAGCCAGAGCACTGAAAATGGGTCGTGGATGGGTATTCTAGCATGACAATGACCCAAAACACATGGCCAAGGCAACAAAAGAGTGGCTCAAGAAGAAGCACATTAAGATCCTGGAGTGGCCGAGCCAGTCTCCAGACCTTAATCCCATAGAAAATCTGTGGGTTGCCAAACGTCAGCCTCAAAACCTTCATGAATTGGAGAGGATCTGCAAAGAGGAGTGGAACAAAATCTCTCCTGAGATGTGCGAAAATCTGGTGGCCAACTACAAGAAACATCTGACCTCTATGATTGCCACCAAGTACTAAGTCATGTTTTGCGAATGGGTCAAATACTTATTGCACTCATTAAAATGCAAATCAATTTATAACTTATTATAACTTACTTTTTCCTCTCAGTGTTCAAATAAACCTACTATTAAAATTATAGACTGATCATTTATTTGTCAGTGGGCAAACGTACAAAATCAGCAGGGCTTCAAATATGTGTTTTCCCCCACTGTATATATTACTGATAGATCAGGTGTCAAATACACATTAACTAAGAAAGGCCTTGCGCTCCAAATGACTGGGACCAGTATGAATGAGGTATCACCAGCAGAACATGTTCTTGGATCAACATCCTTTGTTATTCCTGGAGCGCTCTGATCGACCAATCACTGCCATGAAATGTAGAGTTATATTTAAGAAATCAGCAGAAGGTGTGCTGCTATAAATCAAGTGACCATCTGGGAGTAAATGTCCAAAAGGATATTGTAGTCTCACTTGAAGATATTAGAAGGAAATCTTCAAGTGACAATCTCTTCTCTCAAATTGCTGCATGCTTTTTGGTCACTGCAGCTTCAGGACTGTCTGTACAAACACAATTTATGGCACTATTAAAGGACCAATAACTAAAAAGGCAAGCTGTACAAATACATAGACTTCAGTGAGAACAAGACAAATAGAGAGAAAATAACATAGCTAGTCCTAAAAGTAGCTCGAAATAACTACCTACGTGCATCGCCAACCAAATTTATACCACAAATAGGGACTTGTTTAATTGTGTTATTTCCAAAACATGTCAAATATGACGTTACCATAGGACTTAGTGGTTAATCAGCATAACAGTTGGATTTTATTGCTTTTTGATAAAAACAAACCTTGATGAGACATTCAAATCTCCTCTCATCGTGTCTGCATTTGCGTCAGTGGTCTAAAGCGAAAGGTTAATTGAAAGCAATGGGGTTCGCGAGGGCATCGATATAGTGGCTCTGGGGAGAACGACTGACGTCTGCTGACACACAGGGGTCCTGACTGTCCTTCACTAGCTAGACTTGACACGCAGGGAATGAGAAACCGATCCCTGCTAATTAAAATATGCTATATAAATGGCACTATAATATAGAATAAAATATAGCTACTAATAAAATACAATCAAAATTGACAGATTTTCTCTTATATTTTTGCCATTTGGTTTAATCAATTTAAAGAAAAATGAGATTTATTAATGTATGTATGTATTTACCATTTCAAGTAAAATATGGACATTGACGAGACTAATTATGAACCGTTAAATACAGAAATGACAATCTCTTGAGTGTCATTGAACATTTTGTTTCTCTGGAAATTATTTATTTAATTTCAGCTAGTGTTTTTATTTTAAGGTGTCTTTGATACACATGTTACATGTACTTACAGTTTATAACGATAAATTATGCATAATTACATAGAAGTAACCCTAATCCTAACCATAACCATATAGTAAGTACATGTAGTTAATTAATATTACTCAGTACAAGGACACCTTAAAATAAAGTGTAAACCAACACTTCTCAAGAAACACCACAAATTATCAACATTAATGCATGTATTATGTATAGTTAAAAACTTTACTTGACAAATTGTCAGAATAGCTTGATACCTCAACATGTGCATCACAAAAACAGTGCAGCATTTTACTAACTGTAACTATATAATAATTCATATTTTCAATCAAATTTAATTTATCACATAACAAACACTATTTCAATTAACTAGTGATATCCAAATGTTGATTAAATGTGGTGAATAAAACTTAAAAGAAATGGTAACAAGTTATTGCATCTAAAATATGTTGGTGTTAAAGAGTTTACTATATGTAAGAACATATTCATTTATTGAACTGATTGGGTTTTCAGCCAAAAGGTGGCGTCCTCTTATATTCATTCTGAACTGGGAGCAGGTATCATTATTCTGTACTGTAACTATTACTGTACTTTCCTGAAACGCCATCACACACAAGCAGGTTAGAGATGCCACCTTCTGGACAAGCTAAACAAAAATCTGGAGAAACAGTGTCCT
The DNA here is from genome assembly GCA_027564155.1 of Gymnocypris eckloni scoliostomus. Classification (NCBI taxonomy): domain Eukaryota; kingdom Metazoa; phylum Chordata; class Actinopteri; order Cypriniformes; family Cyprinidae; genus Gymnocypris; species Gymnocypris eckloni. The sequence goes on along the minus strand of CM050412.1, from coordinate 13,615,777 downwards.
TTAGAGACTACACTGGGCAAGACATGGAGGAATGAGATAAACCTTTCTTCAGTCCACTCAAAATTATAATAATCTTTTAGATGATTATTATGATGAACGCATGCACTCTTACAAAAAAATAATAAAATGTATGCTACAAAAGCTGACACAGTGTTGTCAACCTGTAAAGTTTCACATTTGCATCCTTATTTACTCCTAAAGTGTGCATGTTAGTACCTTAAAGGTATATTAGTAGAAAGGGTGTCTTTCAGGGACAGTTTTGTGCCCTCATTTAAAACAAAACCGTTGGCTAAATCACCATTAACTGCATGTTGTTCTAATGAAAGAACACAAACTCGCTGTTCCTGGATTTTTTTTCTTATAAATACGTCAGTGTTGACTAATTATCCGTAATGAATCACCGATATGTATGTTTTTTTGTTGTTGTTTTTTTTACATTCAAACTTATTGAGTGTTTGGTTCATAGTGAAAAAATTCCCATACATTGAAAAGTGTCAAATAGTCAAGAAACTCCATGTAAAAGACAGCATATTAAATTGCTTTTCACTGGAGAAAGCAATTTTGTGGATTATGGACTCATATTTTAGCTGAAAGCAATGGTTTGAAGTTAAAAAATGTCTTCGTAATGGATTTGTTTTTTTACAAACTTGCCGCTTTTTACTTCACAAGATGTTAACCGATGGACTGGAGACGTGGATTACTTGTGGATTATTATGTTTTATCAGCTGTTTGGACTCTCATTCTGACGGCACCCATTCACTGCAGAGGGTCCATCGGTGAGCAAGTGATGTAATGCTACATTTCACCAAATCTGTTCTGATGAAGAAACAAACTCATCTACATCTTGGATGACCTGAGTGCGAGTGCACTTTCAGCAAATTTTCATTTTGGGTGACCTATTAAGTATAAACAAAAATGTAGACATCAGGCACTTTAAATGTCATTTTCAAGTCCCTCATTTGTTCTGTGAAAGGATAGATCTTAACATAATATAGCCACTGTTGGGAAGAGCTCAAATGTGCAGAAGATACTGGAATGGATGGAAACTTCTGTCACTAAGTTGTGTAACTTCAGTTATTGTGTCGTGCAAAATTTGTGTGATTAAGTATACAGGATGGCTGGCAGCCATATTAACTCTGTTATGAACTATTTCAATAAATGAACTGCTCATCCTCAAAGGATGACATGTATTGTGTTATATTTGTGATAAATTAATCTCACGCTGCTAACTGACCTTTATTTCAAAGTCTGGCTGCATGATTAAAGCAGCTTACCGCTTCCTTCATCCGTAATGACTGTAACTTACCCCAGATCATTACCAGAGCCTGTCGCTTCCAGTCCAAGCATAAACACCTTTCAGGCCTTACACTTCTGCACGTGGAGAACTGAACAAAACAGAATGCCTTTAACAAGTTATTTGCTGCAGAACACCAAATGTAAATGCTGTCTTATCGATCGTTAACACTGAATCAGAAATAAGTTAAGACAAGCTTTTGGTTTTAAAAATGACACCTAAAAGATATTCTATCTGACAAAAACACTTCAAAACTCCCATTTAGTTTAGAAATTGGTTCACTTTTAATTAACAGAGAGTATTTTATTTTTAATATCTTGAATTTAAATATTATTTATTAAGTCTGAAAATAATAAAAATAGAAACTGTATGTGCAGTGTTTATAACTGTGTGACATTTGTGTTTAAATCAAGCATGTGACCCATCAGTTTACTTATTCAAATAGATTCAAACTTTACACCATGTAACATTGTTTTCAAGAGGTAGTTCACCCAAAAATGAAAATTATGTCATTCATTATTCACACTCATTCATTCCAAACCCGTAAGTACTTCGTTCATTTTCGGAACACAAATTAAGATATTTTTGATGAATCCTCCCATAGAGCAGCAAGTATCCCACGTCAAGGCCCAGTAGCAAGGACATTGTTAAAATATCCATGTGACATCAGTGGATCAACTGTTTTCTGCCACGAGAATACCTTGTGCAAAGAAAACAATAATCTCAACAATTCCGCTCTTCTGTGTTACCCACTAGCCGCCATTTTGGAGAGTATCACATACGTAAACAATGTAGGCCTATGCAATATATGTATGCAGATACATTGTTTACGTTCAAATCAAAACGTATACAATGTAAACAGAGTATCCACGGTGCTGCTGATAGAACAGTATACGTTGTTTATGTATGTGATACTCTCCAAAATGGTGCTTTAGGGTGAAGCGGAGGAGACAAATTGTTGAATAAAGTCATTCTTTTTGTTTTCTTTGCGCAAAAAAGTATTCTCATAGCTTCGTAAAATTACAGTTGAACCACTGATGTCATATGGATTATTTTATCGATGTCCTTACTATGTTTCCGAGCCTTGGTCTTGTTAGGACCCTTGCTGTCTAAGGAGGGTCTGAGAGCTTTCAGATTTCAAGATATCAGATCTGATTCTCTTGATATCAGAAATATCTTAATTTGTGTTTCCGAAGATGAACAAAGGTCTTATGGGTTTGGAACGACATGTGAGTAATTAATGACAGAATTGTAATTTTTGGGTGAACTATCCCTTTAATCATGTAACACAAATGTACATTTGTGAAAAAGTATCGCCTGATGGTCACTCAGATAACTTGTTTTATGTTTGGTGTCTGCATTCTGTTATGACTATATTAAATTCAATTCAAGAATATTTGTAAAACGCTTTTTACGATACAATCGTTTCAAAGCAGCTTTACAGGAAATTAAGTTTCTACAATATATTTACATATTGTAGAAACTTAATATATTTAACTTATGGCAAAATTTGGTTAATTCTGTATATTTTCTGAGGGTTGGCTTCCTCTGAGGCAACAGTAAAGAGAGTGACTGATATTCCACGCATACAGACCACTAATATGACATGAAACAAATAAATAAACATCAGCCTGGCATTTTAATGCAGAAAAGCAGATTACAACAAGGTCATTTTACATATTCTCACAGGAAATCTCATGAAAACATAACTGCATAGCGATGAGAGCATTTTTGGTTAAAGCAAAACAATAGAACATTGAATGGAATGTCAGTGAGTCTAATTTATAATATCTATTGCTTCTTTAAACATATATTTTAAAAATCTATTTTTGAGAAAATAAACAACACAAATCTTGGTCACCATTAGTTATCCCTGAGTTGAGTTATGTCTAAGAATGATCTATTTGTTTTAATCCCAACCTGCCAAATGCACAGTCAGTGGATCCGAATGATACAGAAAGCAATGAGTTTTTAAAAATATATAGTATTTAAAGATGTTGCATTTATAATGCAAGGCTGGTATTATGATTAAAACCAGGTTCACTACATTTGTGCTTCACTTTTTGCATATCTAAGGCTAATTTTTGACACTTCCATGGAATATAACTTGCTTATCATCTGAACTATAGGCATCAAACGTTAATATTCAGCTCAGATCCCATATATGGTGAAATACATTTCAAACTCATGGTAGTGTTTGCTTTTTTTTAAACCGATCATGGTCATGTGTCTTAATATAGCCTTCACCGCCAAAAATATTTTCTTTTGTCAGTATTTTTGTCTTGTTTTCTTGAAAATACTAGAAGCCAAATTGAAAAAGAATAGTTAAAATAAATTAATGTAATATGTATACCCTTATAATATAGCAAAAGTACTATATAAACTATTATTAATTATATCGTACATGTTATTTGTTTAAAAATATTTATAAAATTTCAGTTGATAAAAAAAGACAAAAATACTGATTATAACTGCAACTGCATAATTAGTAATTAGCAGTCAATTAGTGAAATGTATGAGAAAGGTCCATCGTCTGTTGGAAGTATAGCGATGTATGGAGCACATCTCACACAATACTTTTTTTTGTTTTTAAATAAGCAACTTTCTATTGGTCAGCATGGTGACAATATCCACTTGACCAACCTGATCCCTCTGCGAAATCTGCAGGGAAAACTTTCATCCTTATACAAACTTCCAGATCACTTCTATTGAAATTTCTCAATTTCACTAAGAGCAGTAAATGTGATCGCACTTACTATAACCATATTTTACATCCAAAATAGACTCACATACAGAAAATATAGTATCCTTTAGCAGGAGAAAATAGCATTTTGATTTATTTTTACATAGGCTTTTGGAAAATAAAATTTTCAATCTTTATAAATGATTATTACTGAAGGTCCCTATCCTTATTGTATCTGTAAACCAGCACAATACTGAAGAAAGAAGAAAGAGCGCAGTGTCATTTGACCCAGGAGTCGCTCTCAATTCTGTCAGTAATGGCTGCTGCTGGGTTTTCTTTCTTCTCGTGAAGGTTGTTGTTGTTATTGTTGTTGTTGCTGCAAGTGAACTGGATCTCACGCCGGTTATTCTGGATGGCCGATGTCTCCTGAAGCCTGAGTTCATCCAGCTTCCTCCACAGTTCCTCACGTTCCTGCTCTTTCTTCTTCTCTCTGAGGACAGAAGTGATGGCATTCATGAACGCTGTGATTTTGAGCTAAATGAGAAAAGTAAAGACGTGATCTTACCGCTGTCTGTCAGATTTGTAAGAGGCTGTCAGTTCATCAAACAGCTTGCTGTTCATCTCCATCAGTGTTTTTAATACATTGTACACCAGGGCCACGATCGTCCTGAGACAATTAAAAGAGTTACTGCATGCCATTTTTTTCAACCATTCACCAAACTGCATTTCAGGAGCAACTAGTACATTCGTCAAAAAGTCTATTTTTCTGTTTGACAGAAAAAGTCGGTCAGTTTGGGTTTGGAATGAAGGTAATTAATGATTCCTTTAATAAAATGTGGCAATGATCAAATGAAAAATCCACAACATACTGGTTCCAGTGTTCTTTGGAGATCCGGTACAAGTTTCCAAACATGATGGGAAGGATTTTGGCATTATTCTCCTCGATTAGACTCAAAATGTATTCATTGTTCCAGTAGTACAGTGCTCGTTCTGCTACCTGCAAATATCAGAGATAATGAAACGTACACTGCAGTCCAAAAGTTTGGCATCAGATTAAAAATGTAACACTTTTATTAATTTACATTTAGTAATTTAGCAGATGCTTTTATCCAAAAGACACATTTAATTGATTAAAAGTGACAGTAAAAGTAACATGTATAATGTTAAAAATAATTTATTTTTCAAATAAATGCTGTACTTTTGAACTTTTCTTTCCAAGAATCCCGTAAATATTAAGCAGCACAATTGTTTTCAACTTTTATAAAAAAAAAAAGTAAAACCAAGGAAAGGTAATGGATAAAAATCAAATCCATGCCACACATATTTGCAAAACAATAACCTCTTGAAAAAGAAAATAAAGTATTGGGCATAAAGAATTGCAGAATAAAGATGTAATTAATGGCAAAATATGGCAGAAAAGTGAACTGGCCCAAAAGTAAACTTGACTGAAACCGATTTAACCGCTGCAGACTAGAGGTCTTTTCTTCACAGGTCCAAAAATTTGTACCCGAACCCCGAAGAGACCCGTAAATATGCTGCACGGAATTTATGTGAAAGTGGGACTCGAACCCGCGCAGACCTGAGAAATGCCTTAAATGTTCTACCTGGACCCGACCCGACCATTATTCGAAAGTTGGACCCGAACCTGGCTGGGAAGACACAGACCCAACTGCACCTGTCCCGATCGGCACATATTGCACAGCAAATGCTATTAAGTCAATAAACAAGTTGCGAAAAAAAGATTTGTTTGCTTTAACTACTGTAAGTAGTGCACTCCCTGACTCTGCCAATACATTTCCATCCATGTTAGGCTGTTCCTCTCTCTTGCCGACTGAAAGAGGCTTCTTAATCCAATCATTATTCCAGCTTTAAAAGTCTACTTGCTGTCACAGAGACCACCGTTTCTAGGCATAGGCGAGCTAGGCGGTGGCCTAGGGCGCCACCAGTTTAAGGGGCGCCAATGAGCGCATGTCCCGACACTTGATTGTAGCAGGGTTGTGATAAAGGGTTACACGGTCACCCTGAAATATGACTGCCGACTGGATCCCCAACATCATTGGGCTAGAGTACTGTCAATCTGACAATGCCTGTATGCCATTGGATCAGAGCACTGTTATTGCTGCCTGATTATTGCATGCTGGCATTTGGAGCACTCATCAACGCCATTAGATCAATGGGCTCTGTCAGTGCTTTGGCAAGCTAACGCTTCTTTTTTTTTCAGTTCAAAGGCCAATTTAAAATATTGGTACAGTAAAATTCGCTAATTCACGAGATCAATACATCCCTTATTAAACCACTTTGTCAAGTTTAATGCATCCTTACGGAGGTGTCGAAATGCTGAATCAATTCATTCACTTCTAATTAGGGGTGTGCTATGTGACGATTTTTGATCATGAATGATAAAAATGTCTCCACGATCTGCTTTTGAAGAAATATCGTAGTATTGTGCTAAAGTGTACACTCTATCAGGTACAGTTCTGGCGCCTCATCTCAGCACCACATACATTCACATCAGTGTTAACTCAGCGGTAGAGTTACTCTCACGGGACACTGCACTTATTCGCAATCACAAAAGTACATCATTCACGTGTGTTTTAAAGCCTTGCCAGTTAAGCTTTTCATTCGCGCGCTGGTCTGATGTGGGCTTTTTTTGAGCCCGCACACCTGAAGCGCGCGCACTAAAACGCCTGTCTAACAGCGCCTGATTTCTCAACTAAGTTATCTTTTGAGCGAATACTGTCAAAACACACAAGGTTTACATTTAGACTTAGTTGGTTATGTCTATAATTAAAGTAAACAGCCGAGATAAACAGATGTATTAGAGTCGTGCAGCTCTTAAAGGGACAGAACTATGCAGCCGACTGTCATTAAAGGGATAGTTCACCCTAAAATGTAGTTTCTGTCATTATTTACTCACTCACGTTGCCCCAAACCTGTATTAATTAATAATAATAATAATAATAATAATAATAATAATAATAATATGCAAGTCACTGTGGACCAGCAACTTTTTGGTTTCCCACCTTCTTCAAAACAGCATTTATGTTTAGCAGAAGAAATAAATTAATTATATTGTAAAACTAACTTTTAGTAAATTATGGTATATATAAAACACTATGACAGAATCGACAGACAGAATTGTTATTCTTAATGTTAAAACAACAAAACACAAAAAGAGTAAAAAAGAACTCCCTACTCTTGACAAAAAATATATATATACAGCAGGGGTTCTCAAAGTTTAGATTCAAAGGTCCGAATCGGAATTATCATCAAAGTCAAAAGGTCCGAAATAATTGTTATTACAAAACTTGTTTTTATAAACATGCTTATAACTTTATATAACAATTCAGCTTGATCTATGCTCTATTATCATATTTATGACGTCATCAGGTCATACTTGCGTTTACGAAAATTAACCATAGTTTTAAACAAATAAAACAAAAAAAACTTGGTTACTATACTTAAACCATGATAACCACAAATGAACCATGGTCGTGCTACACTAACCATAGTATTTGTAGTAAAACAGGTTATATCAATTGTAATCAATATGCAAAAGAAAAAAAAATACTACACTTTTATTATAATAAAACCATGGTTATTTTTCATAAGGGTTACTCAACAGTACTGCATTTTTATACAACTAAATGCCCAATAAAGCAGTTCTCATTTAGGTCTACATATTTAATGTTTCTGAAATAGTACTTCAATGTTACCTGCAGTCACTTCAACTGAATTGCCAAAATCTTTAATTATAATTTTTTAAAATATATATTTCATGGAGCACAAACGTCCGAACTATGTTCATATTTCAACCCTTTACAGATGAACTACACTCATGTTCATATGCCAGACGATCAACAGTGATAGGTTTTGGAAACGCTGTTTTGTACTCGTTCTTTAACAAGTCTGCTACGGTTCGGTTCTTTGAATACGCTGCTAACTCTGCCGCTGGAGAAAGACTGCGCTGGAAGGCGAAACCTCACGTCAAGGGCTAAACCGTGACATTATTCTACTGAATGAAATCTAAGGTTTATCCAAAATGTCGCTAGTTGCTATGTGCTTTGTCTTACAAAAGAGTCTGTAATCACTGCAACACTGGTTCATGCGCCTGCAAGCGTGTGTGTGTGTGTGTGTGTGCCATGTACGCTTGGAGGTCTGAGTGATACGAGTGCACTTGAAATATCAAGTGGAGGTGGGTCCGGATTGAATTCTCCCGTCCGATCCGGACCGGAGTCTGACTTTGAGAAGCCCTGATATACAGTATATATATATATATATATATATATATATCATATATATATATATATATACAGTTGCTTTAATAGGAATCAATCTATATAGTGATTTATCTTTATATTTGTTCCTTCAATTTCTTGAATACTCCTGCTAAATATGCCTATGGTACCTGAAAATAAAGCAGATTTTATTTGTGTTATTTGTATATTATGTGTATCTTTGTTCTTATTTTTTAATAACAAACATAAAATAATGAAAATATTGTTATCTTCGCCCACTTTGGCCTAAATATCCACCATTCATTTTATATTTGTTACCTTGAAAGACCTTGTCTTTATAATAGGGAAATTTTTGCTGCACTGATAAGACAAAATAGTAAAACCAACATGACAAAGAATCGTGAAAGAATCGTGAAATCATGATATTTCTAAAAAAAAATTGATATTATATTTTTGCCATATCGCCCACCCCTACTTCTAACACAGCACTTACTGCAAGCAGCGTCATACACATTAGGGCAGAGCGTCACTTTATTTAAAGGGGATGTCCACGTTATTCGCGTTAATGAGTAGCAAAGGATTAATAGCTGCATTGATTCATTTTATGCCACTGATCAGGCTTTTAAGTAGTTTGCGGTAACAAAGGGTTTTATAGGTTTGACTGAAACAATAATGCAATAACTGACACTTTAAATCAATGTTTCAAGCAACAACAACAAAAAAATTTGAACAAAGAACAGATAAAAGACAAAAAGTAGCTATTTATAGTATCTAAACATCTATCCAAATCCAAATGTAATAAAACAAATGTATGTGTGATGTAAGTGCAATGTCTTAGCAACTAGGGATTGTTACATAGGGCTATACAGGCATCTAGTGGCAACACAATGATATTACAGATAATAAATTGTGCAAAATGTTTATCTTAAGTCAATTTACATATAATGCATTCTGATTTGTGGAACTCAATCTCCACAAATTAGTGTCGTTACTATGAAAAACAAGTTTAATGTGACAAGAAACTGGTGTCTGAAAATAATAAAATAAGTTTTTTTTTTGGGGGGGGGGGGTTCAATAGGGATTTCGCCTAGGGCGTCAAATTGGCTAGAAACGGCCCTGCGGAGACGGATGACTAATGCACCTTCGCAGTTTTTTCTCCCATCTCGAGTCAACTTCGACTGTTACCATTACCCTTTTGAACTACAATAATGATACTTTTTGTTGGTTGTAATAAAGACTCGGAGCAATTATTTATTTTTAGCAAAAAACACACAGAATTAGAAGTTACACTTTACTACATGTGCGTTCAATAACAGGTGGGTCTCTTCAGTTTTGTTTCAGTTTGTTTTTTCACATCACTCATGAAGGAATCACCGTTCGCTTGCAGTACTACATTATCTCCGCCCGTGCTCTGTTTCTGGCAGCTGAGGTAACACATGTTTTTTTTTTCTTCCAGCTTATTTCCCGCTCACACTTTTCTCATCCTAATTTTGCAAAATGCAAGTTACTCACACGCATGCTGACTGACGCTGATCTCTGGCGGGTGCGGTGTTCTCCGATCGACTCGGGTATTACACACAAAGTTAAAAAACACGGGACCCGAAGTAATAGATTAAGACCCGACCCGGCTGACCATTTAAAATATAGACCCGAACCCGTATGCGTCCCGGTTCATTGGGTCCTCGTGAATACCTCTACTGCAGATGAACTGATAGATATCACCAAAGAAAATTATGTGTTGCAGAATCAATGCTGCTAAAAATGTTGCAAAAAAAAAAAAAAATAATATTAAGCTTCTATTATAGGAGGTCATTGACTTTTTGCAATTAATTATCTTTAATTTTGTATTTAATTTTATTCGATATTTTGCAATTATTTATTTTTGTTTGCAAAACTTTTTTGCAATTATTTATGAAATATACTGTGTGTGGCATGGATTTGATTCCATAGTAAAGTAATTGAAAAGCTGTTTCCCTACAAGCTGTGATTAACCGGACAGACTGTGATCACATATTGACACTACACTCTACCTGAAAATGAGGGCTGGCTACACATTTAGAGATTTGCTTAAATAAAGGCTCCTGAATCTTCTTGAACTGCGTAGGTTCGACAACGTCCAGGATCTCTTCAATTTCCCCAAGAAACATGACCTAACCGAGCAGAGACAGAACACAAAATCTCACTTCAGTCTGCAAATACATTAGAAACAAGTAGGAAAAAGAGAACAGCCATTATATTGCCACTCATAATGCATGCATTACTTTTTTGTAATGACTGACCCATAAATGATCAGACAGTTTACCTCTTTCTGACTACATGTCCTAGGCCAAAATTTAAGAAGGCCACGAACCACCTAAGAGGAAACAGAAAAGATACATTTTTGATAAATTATGCAATTCTAATGAACTTGAATTATATCATAGAAATACATCATGAAATAAAGGGAAAGTTTTATTACTATATATACAGTGTGTGTGTGTGTGTGTGTGTGTGTGTGTAAACAAAAATATAATAAATAAATATTACAAATAAATTATAAATATTTATTAAAGTATACATTAAAATAAAAACATCTAAATATGTATTATATATTAAAATAAATTATAAAACTATCTTTGATGCAAAAAAGTGGCATCACTTCATAAAAAATCTTGAGAATCAACAGAAGTAAAGAGAAAATAATAATAATTATTATTATTGATAATAATAATTTCTATTTTATGACAATATCATAAATTACTACTATTTTATGATGAATTATTAAGACAATCATCATTGTGTTTTTTATTATTATTATGATTCTACTTATTTTATGAGTGACATTGCTTCAATTACAAGGTGGAATATGCTTATTTTCTTGTCTAATTTGTTAGCTAGTTTTGTAAATGAATAAAGTTTTATTTCAATGTATCACAAGAAATGCAAATTGTGACATTCAGTTGTTGTGTTGACAAGAAAGCACTGTATAAATGGCTACTAGCTTTTAACTATATAAAAGTTTGGCACCTTCCTGTCTTCTGACTGCCATAATCCATTTCTAATTCTTCCTTTTTATGAAAATCATGCAAACTAGGGATCAGGGACGTGCAAAGAGTTCCTCAGAGGCAGGGGCTCAATTGTAAAATATAATATATACACATATAGTTTGGATACATTACTATTTATGAAATAAGTCACTTTTGGTCATCAAGCCTGCATTTATTTGATCAAATATTTAATACAATTTAAAATACATTTTATGCAATTCTGATTTATAAATTTTTGAAACCGGTGATACTTTTTTAAGGACTCTGATTAATTAAATGTATAAATATCAAATAAAAAAGCACAGCATTTATTTAAAATATAACTTTGGAAACAATATACGTTGAAAAGTTTGAGGTAAGAAATTTGTTTTCATTCAGCAAAAATGTGTTAAATTGAAACAGTGATAGTAAAGATCGATATTGTTAGAAAACATCTCTATTTTGAATAAATGCTGTTCTTTTCATTTTTTATTTACGGCTGTCTCCAATATTGATAATACATCCGCATATTAGAATGATTTCTGAAGGACCATGCACTGAAGACTTCAGTAATGATGCTGAAAATTCAGCACTGCGTCACAGAAATAAATTATATTTTTAAGTATATTAAAATACATTCTTTTAAATTGTAATAATATTTTAACAATACTATATTTTTTCAGATTTTTGATCAAATAAATACAGGCTTGATGACCATAAGACATTTTCATAATGCTGCATAATTATCATAAATGATAATATAATAAAGTCCTTTCACATCACCATTTCTCCAGCCTACACTTCACATAATAAGCCTGTAGGTGGCACTTGGGCTTCATTAACTATGATAGTTTCATGAAAGAGTAAACGGTGCATCATACATAAATGTAAGTGAATTGAATAGCCTACTGATTATCATTATTGCCACTTTTGGCGCTGCATGGTTTTGCGCCGTGCTTTTGTAGTCATTTAGCATACATTTTCTCAGCGATGTCATTTGATTTATAAAATGAGACAAACCGCAGATCCAGATCGCTCCACAAATAAGCTTGTCTGTCCCATGTAATCTTCCACCGATTTATGAATAATAATGGAAAATGACTGCTCCACCTCACATTATTGTCCAAAGAAGTTTGAACTTCTTGTGCCAGATCATGATTGGTTGGTGTATTATACATGACAAACGGGCATTGATGAATGATGTAATGTTCTAAAATATTTTAATTAAATCGGCACACTAGCTTTTATTATTTATGAACAAAAAGTGTAAAATATTGTTTGGCATATTTATTTTTTTCCTTCCGTCGACCCACTGTGAACATGTGAATTCTGTCTGAATATGCAGTTATATTACGGGTGAATTGGCATGAATTGTACTGGTGATGGTGGCGGAGAGCTCTTGGAGCGAGTGAAAACCACGACGTTATGACTTTTAAAAAAATCCGCTCCTCACTCCATTCAGAATCACACCGCTCATACTCTGATTGTGAGTAACTGTTGCTGTCATGACAGATCAATTTCAGAAACAGCCGTTATCAAAATAATCTGGCTACGGTCGCGGGCCAGAAATTACTGCTGGCGGGCCACTTTTGGCCTGCGGGCCACCTGGCCTATAGGTTTCCGAACAGAATGGAATATCAGTCAGTCAAGCAAAACACATGTCACCCATAGCAACGCCTCAGATTGACAGATGAAAAAATAAACAGGAATTGTTTTACTTTTGAGCGATTAGTTATTGTTTTGTTCAAATTGTCATGTTAATTATAATTAAAATGCATTTTGTTTTATTGACTACAATATCATGTCTATTTGTCTGAGAGGAGACCTTTTGAGTAATTTTGAAAAAGGGCAGGGGCTTGAGCCCCCAAAGCCCCCCTTCGGCATGTGCCTGCTAGGGATGGACATTTTGGCTATTTCGTACTTCGAGTACTTGACAGATAAATCAAGCTGGTGTGGGTGCTGTGCTCTTTTTATTGCATCAGATGGAGATCTCAATAATTCCAGCTGTGCCCTTTCCTCTGCTGTTTCTTTCACTCTCCAAATGCAGAAATATTAAATATCATTCATCGTACCATCTCATTTATAGCTCTGCCTTCAAACACCATCACCCTCTAAATGGGGATTCATGCCTGTGTGAATCCATGAGTTAATTCCTGCTCAAAGGCGAACAGCATTGGTAATGAGCTCAAGATGAACTCTGGGCTTCGAAGTGTGGCATGAGTACCTGCTTTCACGGTGCCTCAGCCTAGTGCTTTAACATCTGGTATAGTTTATACGTTCATAAATTGCTGCTGGAGGGGTTTAACTTTTCACCATTGTGGCCTTGATAAAGGCACTTTGATTTCCACATTGATTTCCACTTTTACGATGTGTTATGTTATGAGAAAAGGAAGAAAAGCAAGTTTGGCAAAAGACAGACTCGAACCCAGTCGATCGTATCATACGCTACTCTGTAGTGCATTACTTTCCAACCTCCGCCACTGCAGACACTGAATTACACTGTCCAACGAGATAAAATGAACATGACATGAGTGTGTTTTTCTCGACTTCTTTCTCGTAATTTAATGAATTTTTTCTCAGAATTTAATACGTTTATTCTCAACATTTTATTTCAACCTTTTTTCAAGCTTATTAACCGCTAGAGCACCAAAATTTACGGACTGCAGCTAATGAACCTTATTGTAAAGTGTTACCATAAATTCTAACTTTCAGAGTGTAGCTGTACAAAAAAAAAAGAATAACAGGTGGCTCAAATAAAACTAAATAGGATACATTTTTAATATATTTTTCGCAATTCTATTTAGGGACACTGGAGCACAGAAATTACACATTTCCACTACTACTACTAGCAGAATACATAATCAAAATAATTTAACTATATCTAAAGTAATTATATTTCTCAAAATACACTCCAATTTCCTGAGTACAGCTGTAAAGCAAAATGTGTTGGTGCTAAAATAAATTGAAATGGGATTGTATGAGGTGAGAGTGAGGTGAGCAGTACCACTTCCGTGAGAGTCGGGTCCTTTTCTGTGAACTGAACCACACAGTAGGCCAGCTGAAACACAACAAGGTGAAGAGTGGATGTGAACAGTAGATACTAAAGAAGAGATGGTTTGTGCAAACACAATCAACCTGACACATATTTTCTTATCAGCATGCTTATGAATATACTTTTATTTTTCAATGGCTACTGGCCGTATAATCACCAGATTAATTTATCTGCTAATAACATTTTCATGACTCTAAAACTGTAAGATGTGCAAAAATCTAAACCCAGTTGCAAAGGAAAATTGGATGTGGATTTTTACTTTGAATGTTCTTCAATAAAAAGTAAACAAGAGTATGCAATTTCTCCTGCATGAAACGTTTAGTAGGTGACTGCTGCCAAAGGAGGGTTCAATCCAAGGATTCTCAAACTTTTGCCTAACCTAATGCCACTAGTGCAAACCAAATATTCCATCCTGAGATTATGAATTATTATTTCAACAATGTAAAGCAACGGTCTACATAAATTTTACTTTGAAATATTAGTATCAAACTCTTTCTGGTGGTACACAGACTTCTAATCAGGTAAATAGCTTCTGTTTCTTTCCCATGCTCAATTTTTTAAGTTTGGTGAGCGGGACACAGTTCCACAAAAAGTGTGGATTGCTTTATGGCAGCAACAAATGCACATGTACAGTAATATATATATTGCAGCTTTTTTAGTAAGTTTTTTCATTAATTATTAGCTTTGGATTAACTCACAAACCCTGACACAATGTGTTTTAAGACATTAAAATCATTTACTGTTTGAGTTGTATTTGTTTCAGCAAAAGCAGAGCCTGAATTTTTAGCTTTACACTATGATTCTACTTCCACTAGGAGTCAGAGGATATGAAACGTGTTTGATATTTTGAGCCGATTTTAGAACACACATTGTTTTATTTTGTCAAGTGTGAGTTTGTTGTGTTCAATGCCTAATGTTTTTAAAATCTGTTCAGGTTTTTAAAAGTCATGTAGTGTATTTCAGCCTTTAGTTTATGAACAGATCTAATTTTATGGAGAATTTATGGTAAATTATTACATTTACATATTTTCTTCCTGCAACTGTATCAGAAAGAATACATATGATACATGAAAAGTTAACATATGTGTTTTTGTTAAGTATCATATTTGACACATATGTCATTTATGGCTCATGAGATGATATTGAGCACATATTTGGATAAAAAAATTGAGCACATATTTGGATTTTATTATTGCATTAATACAAATGATTTATGAAATTTGGTGCAGTTGCTGATATTCATATGGCCAAAAAATCAAAGAAAGTTTGATAACTCTTTAATAACAGCATGGCAGGCTACTTATATAAAATGCATTTACATGTCTATATCTCCCAATAATAGTCTAATGCAGTGCAATACAAAGATGACAGAGAGATGTACAAACAAACCTTCCTCAAAAGCCTGATGTATCATATGTAATACTATATATTTTCCCCCTTTTTAAATGATGAATGGATACATCATCATACTTCAGAAAGTTTTTGAAACTTGAAATATTACTAACAATACAGAAGTTATTCTTAGGTTTACTTTTTAAAAATCAGAAGGGATTTCACAGCAAAAAGACACAATAATAATAGTTTTACTATTATACTAATATATAAACTATCATTTATACGACAAAAGGCACTTGGTTTATAGCATATTGTTTTAGTAGATGGTGTACAATGGGTTTTCAGCTATGATCATTTAAAAACATGCGTATCTAATATGATCGAGCAGGTTTTAGGGGTTACCTGTGCGTGGAACAGTGCGAGTCCTTTAACAGTGTGCAGGGGAATGATGATCTTCATGAGGAACTGCTTGTGTTCAGCCTTCAGCGGCAGAGCAAAGCCATTGATGATACTGTGATTATAAAGACAGCAACAGATTTAACATTAGGTGACTGCAGCCAGCCAACACCAGCACCAGCTGCCAAATAACCTTTTACCCAGCATGCATTCTGACGCTATACGCTTTCAAATGCACTCAAATAAATGATCTCTGTGAACAGAACATGAAGGGAAATGAAGCAAAGACTCACCTGCCCAGAATCTCAAGGAGTTCAGCAACTCCATTAAAGCGCTCAGTTTCATAGATGTATCTGGATAAATTAAATTATATGAATGATTTACATTCCAAATAAAATATAATGATATAATATAAACTATAATATATAAACTTAATTTTTGTGCTCTGTGCATTATTCGAAATTCAAAAGCCAGTCAGAAATGTATAAATTATATAATTACACGTTTATTATACATTCATTTGTTCCCACATTCTGTAATAGAATGTTTGTAATAATTCTTCCTGGATTTGGAAAGCATACTGGTAATCGAGTAATTGACAATATTTATCCCAAAGCATTTCACACACTTTACACAGCTATTATTTATGGAAATAGTATTTAAAACTGCATAAAGAATCATTTACATGGTTTATAATAGCAGTTCACCAATTTTTGCCTTACTTTGACATGCAAAAAACATTTTTACAGAAAGATTACAAAGCCATGGAAGAATGAAATTAAATTAAAATGTTTTTGAAGAAGTCTCTTTGCTCACAAATGCTGTATTTATTTGACCAAAAATACAGTAAAACAGCAATACTTTGAAATAATATTACATTTAAAAATAACTGTTTTCTATTTGAATATATTTTCAAATGTAATTTATTCCTGTGATGCAAAGCTGAATTTTCTGAATTTAGAAATCATTCTAATATGCTGAAACATTTGTTATTATCAGTGTTGAAAACAGTTGTGCTGCTTAATATTTTTGTGGAATATAAAGTTTAAAAGGACAACATTTTATTTAAATAGAAATCTTTTCTAACGGTATAAATGTTGTTACAGTCACTTTTGACAAATGTATTTATTCATTTTGTGCATACATGCTGAATCAAAGTACTTCTTTCTTTTAAAGAACTTTTGAATAGCGGTGTATACATACCAGTGTGAAAATAAGTGTTTTCTTACCTCAGCAAAATGTTGTTGATCTGTTTCCGAATAAAGGCACGCAAACCCAGAAACTTCCCATAGAGGCGATGCAGAATTGTTTTTAAAAACTCTCTCTCTCGAGGATCTTCAGTGTCAAACAGTTCTAAGAGCTGGAGAAAAAAAGCAAGGAGTTCATTTTCTCACATAATCAGATTACAGTATGAGGTTGCAAACCTGATATAATGTAAGCATCTTGGGTTTTAAGCTTTAAAATTGAAAAAACATAAATTAAGAAAAATACAAAAACAGACTTTAATGCCATGCAATATACAATTTGTACCCAGTTGAGACTCTTAATGGAAGGTGTTTTGGAATGGTTTGATCTGGCAATAGCGTCAACCGTTATGTCACATTAGACTGCCTGTACAGGACAGCGTTATATAATGCTACCTTTAGCCTCCAGATAATGAATCCCTGCCATGAGTGATGTATTTGACAACAGCCTTTATGCAACATGACATTATTAGTAAATAGTCCAACCTCAATCACATTTATGAGGCCATTAATGATGTCTAAAACATTAGTAACTCTAAATCAAAATTTAAACATGATTAAAATTGCTCATCCTCCTCATGCAGGGCTTATTTCAATAGATGCCTTTGAATGAGATGGAATAAAAGACCAGCTGACCATAGCTTTATCACCCTAAAATAAAGCACTTCTAAATGGGAATGTAATTCATTCAAGCATTTAAGTGGTCACCTATCATTAGGATAAAATATATTAGTATAGATAGATAGTAGTGCTGTCACACAATTAATCGTGATTAATCACATCCTAAATAAGTTTTATTTACATAATATACGTGTGCACTGTGTATATTTATTATGTGAATATAAATGCAAACACATGCATGTATATATTTAAGAACAATTTATATTTCTATATTAAATATATATATAATATAAATATATACATGTAAATATTTTCAAAATAATATATTGTATGTATATTTATATATACACATAATAATTATACACAAAACACACACCTATATTACGTCAACAAAAGCTTTTATATTTGGATGCGATTATTCGCGATTAATCGTTTGACAGCATTAAAGTAAAAAAAGTCAATACAAATAAATATCAACCGTTTTCAACATTAATTATAATAATAAATGTTTCTTGAACAGTAAATTAGAATATTAGAATGATATCTGAACGATCATGTGACACTAAAGACTGTCATTATGTTCTCCATCCCAGCCTGGACTACAGTGCTGCCTCGTTCCTTCCTGTGGCGTAAACAACAGGGCGCTATTTAAAGCAGCCCAGGAAACGCTCGCATCATGGAAACTTGCTTTTACCAGCTTCCATACTGACTCTACATTCCAGAGCATTCAGTGCGCTCAGGGGGAATGACCGGGTCGATTCGGACAGCTGATGACCCACTGCTTCACCCAGGACACAGACACTGACTGAGGCAGATCCAAAAGAGGAAGAGACCAGGCCTACTAAGCATATTTCATGTTTCTAAATATTTACCACTTCAGCTGTAAAAGTCAGGGAAGCTATTTTGCTATTAAGTAGTCACCTAAAAATGCCTTTCTTAATCTGTATTTTTATTTAACATTTCAAAAAATCCTTAAAACTTGACAAATTAACTTAAGAACCAAAACTGTGTAAGATAAGAACTTGTTTTTCTTTTCTTTTAGTACCAATTTAAGCCAGAGGATACCAAATTGCTGTGTTTTAGGGATAAATATAACTAAACAGTTATAATGTATGACTGAAAACAACAACAAAAAACAACCTTTAAAAATGTAGGCCTTTTTTTTAATATATTTTTATATTTCATGCAATAGGATTATGCTGCTTTAAAATAAAATGGCAAATGCCAAGGAAAAATAGTAAGACCAAAATAATAATAATTACTAATATTTACAAAGTACAATTTTCTAAAAAACATGATAATAATATAATATGTATATTATATTTATAGAATTGAAATTCATTAATACAAAGTTCATATACCTGTAGCACAAACTTCTGCTCAATATAACGTTTGGCAGTACTTTGCTGGAAGTCTGGATTTTCTAGGAACCGAAGGAAAAACTCATACACCAACTGACAAAAGAAACAAAAGACAATATTTAATATTTATCTAATGCTTTAGGCACGTAGAAACAATATTAGAACATATAGCTTGCTTAAGTAATTACATACATTATATTTACATGGTCAACGATTGTACTTTCTATAACCTTAACAAAATGCTATTGTTGTATTTTTGTTTTGTTTTTTATAAGACTTGTTTAATTTATTCACACGCTGTGCTGTGCATAAAATTAAAATAAATTAAATATAATATTAATAAAATTAAATATTATAGTACATCAAAAATACATTGTAAATAAGCAAACAATGAGCTATAAAATGTGAGTGCTGACCTGCATGTGTGGCCAGGCGGCTTCTAGAGTGGGTTCATCTTCTTCTGGGTCAAAGTCAGGGTTTTCACTGGGTGGAAGCGTTCTGAAAATATTTGTGCTAACCTGTAAACAGAAAAGATTTGGAGTTTACTTTGACAATAAGGACGAGATTTATATTTTTCTAAAAACAAATAAATTATTTTTAAAGTTTGGTGGACATCACATGGATGCTGACCATGGTGCTGATTTCAGGATAGACAGGCTCTACCAGAACTCCTCTGTTTGTGGACACATAATCCACAAGTTCACTGAGAGTGGCCCGTTTGGTCTCTTTGCTCTTTAGGTCAG
This sequence comes from Gymnocypris eckloni scoliostomus, assembly GCA_027564155.1. Lineage (NCBI taxonomy): Eukaryota > Metazoa > Chordata > Actinopteri > Cypriniformes > Cyprinidae > Gymnocypris > Gymnocypris eckloni. The sequence continues at coordinate 13,595,805 of CM050412.1, read as the reverse complement.
TCATTGTGTCATAAAAGTCGAACATTACGCAGCACTGCTGTAGTTTCTGCATGAACAGCTCATGCTGCTCTGTAGAAGATGCATCTGAAACAATGGAAAAATAAAAACGAATTTATTCTCCTGTACTTAAAATTCACTAATAAATATTTCTATAAACAAATAATGAGACACTTAGACTTGGCAATTTAACTCAAACAAAACAAAACATGGCAGAATAGAAACAAAAACAAAACAATACAAAGCAAAAAAGTAAAACAAAACAAAACAAACAAACTAAATAAAACTAAATAACATGAAATAACAAAAGCAATATAATACAAAGCAAAAACAAAACATGACATAAAAACATGACAATAGAACAGAAATAAAATAATCCAAAGCAAAAACAAAATATGACATAAGTAAACAAAACGCCATGTCAGAACAAAAACTAAATAATGTAAAGCATAAACAAACTAAACTAAATTATGATTGACAACTGAGGAAAACATTCGAGAAAAAGTTGCACCAGATTCTACCTCATTAACTAAAGAAAACATGACAGAACAAATTGAGAGAACCACTTTTTCACTTCATCAAGGCATGCAAAAAGAGATTCCTGAGTAGCATGTTTATTTCATTCCAGAGGTAGATCAATTTGGGTATACTCTTCATAGCAGTGAAATGATACACATGCTTTATGAAAATAGAGCCCAAAGGAAGTAAATACAAAGAAACAAGAATGGGTGCGAGAATAGAACCCTGTGGCACTCTATGAACGTTCAGCAGGCAAAGAAGAAAAATACCCAATCTGACAGATAAACTTATATTTGTTAAATATGATTCGAACCAGCTAACAACAGTTCACTAGATGCCCACAAAATATTCTAGTCAAGATAAAATACATTTATAATCAACTGTATCAAAAACCGATGTTAAGTCTAATCAGAATTAGGATAACCGAGTCACCAGAATCAGTCGCCAACAAAGTATTATTAAGGACCATAATAAAGAACACTCTGTGCTATGCAGAGGCTTAAAACCAGACTGGAAAGCTTCAAAAATATAATTTGCACTAAGAAAAGACTGTAGCTGAACAAACAGTTTTCTCCAGTGCTTTAGTAATAAATGGAAGAGTTGAGATGGGTTGAAAATTATTAACATTACTAGCATCAAAATCATCAGGGATATGCATTTACAAAATACTAAATGATCAAATGCATCTAGACACTTCCTTCTAATTAACATTTAGATTTTAATTTCAATAAAGACTGATGTTCTTACTGGAACATGACAACATAACATTTCAATAAAGAGATTTTTTCAACTGCAACACAATTTAGAAACACTTACATTTGACATTTAAATCAACATTAAATCACATCTAAATTTAAACATTGACAGTGTTGCTATAGAGAAATCACATGCATGCAGTGGTCAACAATATCTGCATCTTACTTCACCAAAACGAATATCTTTGATACCTAGTCTAGTGCAATTATGTTTGAGTGTATATGCATGCACTGAGCTAGCTGAATGCTTGAGTGGACTGGACTGCTGTAATATACACTTGGGAGTGTGTCTAATGCCAGTAATCGGGATTAACTCCCCTTGAGTAAGAAGAGAGGCCATACCACAGCTGAGGAGCTCAAAAACAAATTTCTCTTCCACCAGCAGTTTTTCTTTATAAATGCACCTACAAAGTTTTACTAAACAATTAGACTTTATTGTACAGAAATAAATATGTTTGTCTTTGTAACATTTAATCAAATGTGATTATCCTTCCTCTGAAGTTACTTTTTCTTCTGCTGTCAATCTGATGGCATAGTGACATTTCACTTTGTAAGCCACACATGAAACTAGCATTATCAAACACATATTTCCCTATCAAAACTCTATTGCATGCCTAATGGACTAACTTGTATGTGGAAATTATGTGATTATTGTGTTGTATACACGTGTGCACTGCACACACACTAAGAAGAAGGCCCAGGAGGAGGACGGACACCCGGGAGGGGGCCAGCAAATATAGGCAAGGCAAGGCAAGGCAAGTTTATTTATATAGCACATTTCATACACAGTGGTAATTCAAAGTGCTTTAAATAAAAAGTGAAATAATCATTCACAGCAATAAAAACAAGGAGTTAAAAATAATAAAACAAGGAATTTTAAAATGATATAGAAATTGATTTAAAATGAAATTTAAAACAGTCCAAAATATAGTCCAAGGGGGCCAGGAGGGAGGAGCAATGGTGGAGGGATGACTGCCGACTCCAGGGGGCTGACCAATGGCAGCAGAGCAGGTGGTGGAGGAGCCCAAGGTGGAGACGGAGAGCCAACGAGCCAGGCGGATGCCGAGGATCCGGGGGGCCAGGGTGGAGCCAAGGGCTCTGGCGACCGAGGCGGAGATACAGAGATCCGCGGCGGAGCCAGAGCGACTGAGGACCTAGGTGGTGCTGACAGGAGGAAGGAGCCCAATGGAGCCGGTGGGAAGGAGCGATGAGGATCCTGGCAGAGCCGGAGGGACGAGGGAGCCCGGTGGAGCTGATGGATCGATGGGTGACAGTGGAGGCGAGGGAGTCGAGATGGAGCCACTGGGTCTACGGGCCGAGGCTGGAGGCGGATGTGAGGGATTCTCCAGCCACGGCGATGGGGGATGGCAGACCCGCGGCACTCGCACCGTACTGATGGTGGGCTGAGGGCGAGCAGAGGGGCTGCCAGACGACAGCAGTGGAGGATGCAGGAGTCGGGTGGGAGGGGTGGAAATTTCAAGCAGTGGGCACTGGAGGATCGGAAGCCCCCTCAGGGCTGGACGGGACCAGCAGGAAAGAAGGAGAGAGGAGAGGGGGCAGTTCGATCTCCAGAGCAGTATCCCAGTCAATAAGATCCCGCTCCATGTCCAGCAGTCCCAGATGTATAATCAGCTCACCCTCTGCAGCGGTACAGGGGCCGGAGCTCCACTCCACGCTCACACCGTCCACTGCTGGCTCGTTCCTTCCCCAATGGCTGCCTCGTGGTGGGCACTGTCGCCGGCTCTCGCCCCTGGTCTGATGGGTCGGGCTCAACTTCCGAGGCAATCCTCTGCTCAGTTAATCAGTAAACAAACACAATATACATGAAAGAAAAAGAAAGAAATACAACAAGTGATTCATAATAAATAGGCAAATAAACACAGGGAATGCTTGTAATGCAAAGTTTCAGACATTGTTCAGATTAGTACAAGCTATAACAGGTACAGTTTAAGGAAAGTGAAAGCAAATCATTCCACCAGCCAGGAATGGTGAATGAAAATGTTCTGGAAAGTGATTTTGTGGAAGAGTGGAAGTAGGAAGAGTGATTGGAAGTAGGAAGGTGCCGAGCCTGTGGCTGTTCAATACGCAAGCATCAATGTCTTGAACTTGATCCAAGCCGCAACTGGTAGCCGGTGCAGGGAGATAAAGTGAGGTGTGACGTGGGCCTTTATGGGCTCACTGCAGCAATGCATACTGCTGCATTCTGAATCATTTGTAGATGTTTTATTGTGCATGATGAAAGTCCAGCCAGAAGATCATTACAGTAGTCAAGCCTAGAAATGACAAGGGCCTGAAGATAAGTTGTGCAACGTGCTCTGTTAGGAAGGGCCTGATCTTTCTGATTTTGTGCAATGCTGCCATGCATGACAGAGCAGTTTTTTGCAGTGTCGTCCTTTAAGGTCAGCTGGTCATAAAAGATTACTCCGAGACTGAGTATTATAAGTTATTTACACATACACACATTTTGCTACTATGTCGAACGATGTACCACTTCCAGCACAACTGACAGTTATACCTGGCAGATATTTCCAGCATGGGATACTACTACTAAATCCACCACTGTTACTGATACTCCTAACATCTACTCTAATGTCAAACATACTTTGTTTAATTTATTAAAAGATAAATAAAAATGTTCAGCCGAGCAAAAACTCCTGAACTTCTGCCCTCTAGCACTTTGTGCTCCACTGAGCCACATTAGCTCATGTTCAGATATACAGCTGAACCCCTCTTAGACTGAAATCCAATAATCTCCCCAATGTAGGTGATTCCTATTTGCAATTCGCTTGGCACAACTCCTTCCACATTCTCAAATGCATCCTATAAATCCAGCAAATGCTAAGTCGGGGAGATACCTAGTCATTTGGAGAACATTTTCCAAGAGTTGGTACTGACATTTCTGATTTTCCAAAAGTTGGTATTACAAATAACCAAAGTTATGCCAACAAAGATAAAATTCTCATCTATCCTACAGGACTCAATTAAAATGATTAAAATTATGAACACTACATGTACAGTTTTATCATGATAGTTTTTCATATAGCTTTAGAACTTTTCAAATATATTGTACGAGTTGTTTTTAAATATATTTATGTCTTTTTGGTCCTCAATCCACGTCCATTCCTCATATGTTTCTCTATTCTAATGCCTGGAGCCTTTGGGCCGCTGAAGTTCCAAGAAGTACTTCGAAGGATCTTATCTTACATAAGACACTATAATACCAGTGACCTCAGCTGGATTAGTGACACATGAACAGGCCACTCATAAAACTGGCTGCATTGCAGCATTTATTAAGGGTTAAAGCATACTATCATCGGTTCACTCTGCCTATCAAAAGACAAATGAAATGTAAGTGCCATAGGTTACATACTCAATTCTAACGGAAACGTAATGGTTTAGTTTCACACGCATAGAATCTTGACAGGCCGTACACTGTAATATAGATAGATGGTAATATAATAAACACAAGAAAGGATCTCCACTCGGTTACCCATATCATTACAGACACTGTGTACACTAATAATAAATCAACAGTACTCTATAAATACCATTGGGATCTTAACATTTGACATTCAACATGTAAAAATGATCACAGACCCCAAACGTTTGAACGGTGGTGCACCGTAGTAATATTTATTAGAATTCTTGAAAGTACAATTGAAATTAATTTCTGCATGTTAAATGTGAAATAATGAGCCACGGTACTGATACAGTATTCCAATGGAGATAAGATACAGTGCAGACCTATGTAATACACACCACACAAGAGTGCACTCTAGAAAAGTTAATTTATTAATGTCATATAAACGTTTTTTATTTCAATTATTTGTGGCTCTGCTTACAGCCGCTGTCTATCTGTTCCAGGCTTCTGTAAACTTCAATTCCTGATGTTTTTTCCACTCGGAGAGTGCTTAACAGTGAGAAAACAGCGGTGGAAGAGCAGGAGGGGTGCTAACACAAGCCCAAGTGCTCTATTAATACACCTTATGTAACCCATCTGAATGCCAGTGCCCTGTGTCTTTCCCAGACCACTTCTGCTTTGAGTCACTGCGTTCACCACAAAATGCAGCCAAGTGACCACAGAAATGAGCGAATATCAAAACATGTTCATTGACTGCCTCAATTATATTTGTTCTCACACACAGGATGAGTCATTGAAATTGCTGAGGTTCCCATCAACACCCCCAGGCGTGTGGTTGCCATGGATACATGCCCGTCCTGGGGAGTCGTAATGTCAGTATAACACAACTGTAAATGCATTCCCAGCTTTATTGAGCACACGATGGAACAAGTAAATTAATTCTGAGATTAATATATATATAATATTAATTATTGATGGGCATTCTGTCTTTATGGAATAGCAAAGTGCAGAATAACAGGAGAGTATTGAGAGAAAGAGATAGGAATTTCATCAGGCATCCTACAAGAAATGCATTTAAAAGAAAGAAAGGTATTTGATAAGCAATATAAGTACACTTAAGCAATAAGCAACAAATATAATAAGCAATACAGTAAGTGGTAAATATAATGAATGATTTTCATTTATGTAACTAAAATGCAGTTATGCAAAACACTCCATACCTACATGCAGTAAACTCATTCAGCAAAGCTGCATTTTATTTTATTTTTTATCAGGAGTTTTAACTTTACTTTTTGACTTTCAGAGAAAAAGGCGAAATCAGCCATGGCAATCAAGAAGACAGTATAAGTTTGGTTGATAGTAAGAGCAAAACTGTAAGCATTTATTTACTAGCCGTTTATTTTAACAGGTATCACAAATTATAAACACTGACTGAATGTCCTGTTTCTTCTTCTTTATAACTATGGAAAACCAACAAAACGCATCCGTCTGTTACTGACAATGCTAGAAAACTTGAATCAAGGGGGGCGTGGCTACCAGTAAGCTTAGGAAACTGGTTTGGAAAGATCTTTCCATTTGATGACACTAGTGATGCAGCAAAGGCTTACAAACAGCTGCCTCTCTATAGAAGAGATCGAAAGTTTGACACTTAGCGTCTGCTTTAAGGAACGAGTTAAAATGTTTTAAAAAATGACCCAGGGCATGAAAATGAAGACTAAAAACTGAAGTTTTTCCTTTGTATTCTTGAGTTTTGTGTACAGACAACAACAGTCAAAACGATCCCAGTTCACATGAATTGACCATATGCACGGAGCGCTTTTTAGAACTTCCGGATAAAGATACGCCAGCTCGTAAACTTCCGGTGAAGCTCATTTTTATATGTGCTGTATATAGGTAGAGACTCTCACAGAAACCTCTCCTGCCTAATTTTAATCAGAATCAGAGAAAAAACTCATTGCAACGCCGTAAATAATGACCGCGGCATTAACACACAGTTTCATGTTATTAAAGAACATATTGTATACGCACAGTCTTGTTATCTCAGGAAAATACCCATACACGTAACTACATTTAAATGCTGGCAAATAAACACCATCTTAACAGTTTAGGCAGTTATGATAATCTCTTAAACGACATGTAATGTTATTCTCGATAATCAATATCTTACCTTCAGACTTCAGACAATGAACACTTTTAAAATCTTAGAAAAAATGTAAAGCCTTTATTATTTCTCAAATCTGTGCAGTAAAATTCACTTTATTTAAAATGTTCACTTTTCAATTATGAAGAAATGTGCCAAAAACGTGTCTTTAAAAAAAAAAAGAAAAAGTACGAATTAAATGAAGAAATTGTAATTACCGTTATAACCAGGAGATGGCAGTATAGGATTCTTTATTTGCTGAAGCTGAAGCATTTGCTGAAGCTTTTGTATTTAAATACAAAATAAATAATTTGGTATAATAAGAATGCATTCAATATTTTGAAATGTTTAGATTGAATTTAGTAACTACATCGTTTAAGTTTGATCCAACACAGACCTGTAGTTTTGTTAGTCTGAATTGAGTATGAATCACTTAATGCACAGCTCTATTTTGACATCAGCTCAGATTAATTAATTCTGTTGCCTCTGTCAATCATAGCAATGACTCGCCACATAATTTAACGGATTCACTCGTGTAAATTTAACATTCGCTTTTGTCATTCCTGAAATGGAATACGTGGACGTTTGGTCATCTTAGACAAACAAAACTTCTGATTGTGAATGGATTATGTAGACAGCACAGAAACCAAGCACAGGACGCTCCTCTTACAGCACAGTACAGTTGACCGGAAATGACTGAGCCGGCTTATCTACAACCAGGAAGTAACCATGCATAAGGTCAATTGATGAAAGCGACTAAACATCTATAAACAGCCAAAAAGCAAAACACAACATAAAGAAATTTTCAGTCGAAAATGGAGTCATGTAAACACAAACTCAATTACTCTTTCATACCACAACGTAACTAATTATGTAATCACATGGTCACTAAAGTCCCAGCATGGCATATATTGTATATGCAATAAAATGTTTCAATAAACCAATATGCAGGCACATATTACTATTTTTTTAATTAATATTTTATTGATAAATACATGTGTTTGTTGTAATAGCATGCCCTACTTCGGTTTGCAGTCATGATTAATCGCTCATTATTTTCTCAACTCGTTAGGAATGAGATTTTCTCTAAAGGGCCAGTTTTCGGTTGAGCGAGTCAGTCAGCTGTTGAATTGAGAACTGCTTGTGACTGGAGATTTTGTAAACCAGTTCAACCAACTGATTGAAAAGATCTGACTCCTAGTAAGAAGTTTGTGCCCTTCACATTAAAGTGAAATATGCATGTTCTTTGTTTTAAATGACTGATCTTTGCAGAACCCTAGGGGTGTCCAAGCTCGGTTCTGGAAGGCCGCTGTCCTGCAGAGTTTAGCTCCAACTTTAGCTGGTTCAAGTGTGTTTACTTGAGGACAGAGCTAAACTTTGCAGGACATTAGCCCTACACTGTGTTGCCAAGTCTGCAATTTTCCCGTGGAATTGGGCAACTTTAAGCAATTTAAAACAATTGGACAAACAACAATTTAAGCAATTGTTAAAGCAATGGGGAAGGGGTGTTGTGAAAACCTGGCAACCTACAGGAGCAGGATTGAACACCCCTGGTAAAGAGCCAAATATGATGGTATTTCCCAATAATAGGACCATCTTGGTTCCATTTGACATTCACTAGAATCACAATGGATGTTGTTGGTTCAGTTCATGACTTAGAACTCTTTAACGAAGACATTTTTAAAATACCTATGGGAAAGACACTTCAGGAACCAAACCCAAAATGTGGGTGGACACTGTTGTACTCTTATTGACAGATTTAGAGATTTGACACCCACGTGACTTCCAAACACATAAAAAGAAGACAGGAAATGTGGGAAAACACAGGCTGGACCATAAAATGGAGATGCTTCTCTTGATAAAGCTCTGAGACATAACGTTGACACAATCAGTGTTTAAAGTCTACTCCCAAACACACACCATTAGTTTTCCAGCAGACAGTTATGGACATGCTGTAAATAATTCACTCGTGGCTTATCAAATATGCGAATATATAACTCCAGAGACAGATTACACTCATATAACAATAGAGAAGCCATTTATGTTATTACTTTATAGCATTCTGGGAACTCCGGCGCCCGAGCTACCAGAATGTTGACTATGTAGGCAGTGCACTAGGTTTTGAGACGCAGCCTGCGAGTCTATTTCCAGTGCTTTATCCTCTTACCTCTGAGCTGCGGGAGCGCAGAGATCTCCGGAGCTGCAGGCCTGCTGCCGCTCGCCGTTAACAGAGACGAGCCTTGACAACCCTTCTGCTTTTGAGCCTTCCTCACCGATTTCCGCGTGAATCCATCCACTTTCTCGGACGCAGATATCGCCGACATTTCCAAAGCAGGTCAATCTAACCAACTGCGCTTACAGTGACTGAATATGTCCTATATGTTTTCTAGTCTGACTGACGTCCCATTGACTGCGCTGTTTATTAAACTCACGAGACCCCATCTAATGACACGCACTGTGAAGCCACTCATGAAGGCGGTTCTCCAACGATCCACAGGTATCCTGCGATGAAAATTTGGTCACGTATGACTGTAAAACGTAGTTAATAGTATGTTTTTATCATGCTCGGATGTTTCAACAAGCGCGCCTTATTAAAACCTGTTACTCCACGACGTAACACAATTCAAAGTCAGCCGACACACAGCCAAAACAGCGAGTCACGGTGATCAAGTCGCTTGTAACCGGCTCCATGTATTGGCGACGCGAGGAAATAGTTTAACGTGAATCCGCCGTGAAATTCCTTGGATCCGCTGAACTTCATTCAGCTGCTGTTGCGCCTCACTGGGGTCTAAAAATAAAACCCCGTGGCGCGCCTGAGTGACAGAACACTCATCCAATGAGCGTACGCGCAAACAGTAAGCCCCGCCCCTTGGCCAATCAAATTCTTGTTTTAATGGCATTTTGGGAAACATACAAAGCCAAAGAAAGGTTGTGAACTCAAATGAACACTGGTAACAAATGTTCACAAACGTTGAACCACTCAAAACTAACAAAAAACGTATACAAAATATCAACATGCAAATAACAAATATCAACAGTGCGAGAACAGTAAACCAGTCAAATGACCAAAAATGCGAAATAAGCTGCTCAACGTTCATCCCGTTTCAAACCTACAGGACTCAAATTCTTCTTTGGAACACAAAAATAGATGAATGATGGTGATTTACAGCGTCAGTTCATGCATCGTTTTTTCCATGCAAGTAAATTAACGTGGTTGTCATTTTACATAAATCCATCACAAAGAAAAAAGTCCCATGGGTGAGAAATGACCATTTTCATTTCTAGGTTAACAAACCATTTACACAATTGCATATTTTGATTTAAATAGTTATAGCTAAAACTGAACTTAGATTCCAAAAGTTAAATAGTTTTGACCAACCATGCTAAACACCTGAGGCAAAACGAACCCCAAGCAAGACAAGAACAAGTCGGATCAAAACATGGAAGGCAGACTATCAGGTCAAGTCACATTCCAGACAAACATAAACCGCCCCTGTCATGGAGAATGTAAAGTGTTTAAATCATTTCGAAACGCACTGCACTATAGAGATCCAAAACTAAAAAGCACTGAGCTAATTGAAAATGGATTTGTTATGTAAAGTGTGGCTTTACAATCAATAAAGATCTCTGAAAATGTGACCCACGCTCAGTCAGACACACTGAAAGGGCATCAGTTTTTGAAAAGTCAAAATAAAATATTAAAGTACTGACACTATCCTCTTAAGATTTACATAGAATCTACTTTAAAATACATGTTGAATCATGTACTAAGCTCAAAACTATTTCCAGCGCATCACAGAAAGACGTGGACGCTTCAGAAAACTTGTAGAGTTTAATTGCGGTGTCGTATGACTTCATCTAGTTTTGTAAAGTTTACCAAAACGATCAACATGACCCTTTTTGAAACTTATACATATTTAAAAACAATTGGATAAAATATATACACATCAGATAAATAAATACATAAGCTTGGTCTCAAAAAACCGAACCTGAACTTAAACCATAGATGTGTCATACGAGACAGACTCTTGATTTCCTGCCACACAATGATCAGTCTTGGGTTCTTTTCATGAAGTAGCTAGAGATTGTTTTCATGGGTCTGGATGGTGATGCTTTCTTGGTTGGCGGTGGAGAGACAGCTCGTATTGGACATGGTGAGACTGCTGCCTAAAAAGACAAAAATACAAACACATTTTTAGAGTACTACTAAATTAACTAGTATCTAGTGGAAAAAAATACTAAAACGTATTTGAAATACTTTTATTTTGCATCAAGTATACTACAAATACATGGACATTTATGTGCTTAATACAAATAACCTGCAATTGTGCTTTTGGTATAATAAACTGGCATATTCTAAATTGTGCCAAAGTAGTGCTGAAGTCCAACTAAAGATGTGCTTCAGTATATTTGATTGTGCTAAAGTTAAACTATTGCATGTATACTTCAGGTAAAATTTAAATATCTTGCATTTAAAGACTGATATTATTCAAAGATCATACAATCCTAATTAATAATGATATTAAAACATTTTAGACATACTATTGGGAAATGTGCATTGTGCAATAAATACTCCAAATAAAGCGGAATTCATTTATATCAGTAAGTGATATGTCAATAAATGTGTTAATAAATGTATACTTTGTATGAAATGAATTAAATTATGACTTTTTACTAGGGAATATTGGCATAACAGGTTTCGATAGTACAAACAGAAACACTGCAAAATATTATATCTTTCAGTAATCATTCTAATATGCTGATTTGGTGGATTTTTTATATTTGTTTTAATTTTCTAACATTATAAATGTATTTACTGTCACTTTTGTTCATTGTAATGCCTCCTTGCTAAATAAAATGTAATTTAAAAGTTTGTTAAATTTTGCCTTTTACATTTATCAAATAAAATAAATCTTAATTTGTGTTTTATATAATCTCAGAGTTGGTTTGGTCAATGGCTTAGAACTCTATTAGATTTTTTTTATTCAATCTATATAGATTTCCATGCATCTACTCACTGGAGAGCTGTGTGTTCTTGCATCGTGCCGTTTGCTGCTGCCGTTGGTGCTTTTTGGTTGAGCTGATCCTTTAAATCTCTGGCTGATCACAGAAAGCCAATCAGACCTCCTCGGAGAGCTGTTCTCTTTGCCAGTGCCAACTTGTCCAGCCGAGCTGAGCCTCTCCTCTGTTTGCAAACTGAATAGATCACCTTTCTCGTTCTGTGCGCTTCCTGAACTCCTGCTCCTCTTTACGTCAGGATACAGTTCAGACAGCCCGTCTCTCTCCTCTCCCAAACCAGACCGATCACCTGTTTCCAGTCGGCGCTTTGCGCGACGTTCAGAGGAAGGGCCCTGGAGGACAGGTGTGAGCACATTTCGGAGAGGAGATGTACCGCGGTGACCAGGGGAACTACCGCAGCTGATCCACTGCTGGATGGACGAGGGCATTTTGGGGCTGCTGACCTTGGCCGAAGGTGCAGATGTGTTTGATGGCAGGGGTAAATCAGCACCCGTAGGGGCGCAAGCAGCAGGCTGGGGTGAAGCCAGAGAGACGGCCCTCTCGGATCCAGAGCTTTTGGCTGGAGTGACTTCCACAGGGCTGTAAGGGCCTGAGAGGAAAAATGCTAATCATAAATACCAATTTAAAAAATATCGGTTTGAAATTGAATTTATAAAAACAATAAAAAGACAGTACAAAAGTAATCCAGTGAAATATTCTTTATATTACAAAAAAACTAAAGGTATATACTATACAAAAAACCTTTGTATTGGTATATTTTGTTTCCTGTGATGGTAAAGCTGAATTTTCAGCATCATTACGCCAGTCTTTAGTGTCACATGATCCTTCAGAAATCATTCTAATATAAAGATGTAGTGATTTTTGAATTATTAAAATGTAAAACATTTTTTTGCTGCTTAATATTTTCATGGAAACAGTGATACACTACCATTTAAATAGCTGGGTTATGCAAGATTTTAAGAAATTAATAATTTATTTGCATTAAAATATATATTACAATTAAAAAAAGAACTTTAATTTATTCAAAGAATCCTTAAAATAAAAGTCATAATTCCCCCAAAATCTTAAGCAGCAAAAACTCCCCAACATAGACAATAAGAAACATTAATTAATAAAAACATAATTAAAAATAACTGAGCATTAGAATGATTTCCGACACTGAAGACCGGAGTAATGATGCTGAAAATTCAGCATTACACCATCACAGGAAGAAATTACATTTTAAATATATTAAAACAATAATTTTTCAATCAAACAAATGGCGTCTTGAATCTTGATGAGAAACAAGTTTCAAAACATCCAAACTTTTGACCAGACAAATTTTGTACACACACACACACAAAGTAGAAAAATTCAAAGAGACTTACCATGTGCTCTGGGTGGTGACTGGATTTTACGAAGTGTCCAGCCTACGAGGTTTGGATCTCGGTTCGATGAGTTTTCTCCGTCTGGTCTGCGATTCAAGCGCCAGATCCTAACAGTGTTGTCATCAGAGCAGGAAGCAATCTGCAGAAAGCGTGATGGTATGACAATATAAAACTTTTAATAACTGTCCATACATCTATGAGATATTTAGTGTTTTTAAAAATAAAAAGTAGCAACCTTTGTGAAATCGGTGGGGCACCAGGCCACTGATGTGACTTCCTGGCTATGTCCTTGAAGCATCATGGGAGCCTGTTTCGGGTCTGATATCTGGAACAAAAACAAAATGTCATATATGCAGACAGTGACCACAGATGTTCTCAGACAGACTGAGGCTGGATAGCGCTCTAGTCTTCTAGGTTAGTCCTTACCTTCCATATGCAAGCATGATGGTCACTTGAACCACTGGCCAGGAACTGGTCATCTGGGCTGACACTGGACTTCACATAAAATGAAGAGTTACTGTGACCGCTGAATACAGCAACTGTGAGGGGGGAAAATAGTCAGTCAATGAGCCCACTTTTCTTTTACATGCCTGAGAAAAAATTCCTCTCAGGAAACAAGTCTCAAATTACATTATACATTACATGAATGCATTAACACAACATTAAAAATAAACACATTTACAATTTACCTGGAGTTGTTTTCAAACCACTGATGTTGAACATGTAGATATTGTCATCTGTGCAGTTGGAGAACAGTCTGGAGCCAGTGGAGTCCAGTGAAAGACCAGAATAACCTATAGAGGAAAACATAACAGTGAATTAATACTAATTACTAATGCACATTACTATTAGCGTAACGACAGAGTGGGCATGAGATGTGTACCTAGTTTGCGTGTGCAGGAGCCTGGGTAAGGATAGGCCTGTAGAGGGAGGGGGTTGTGGTAGTATGCAGTGTAGTTCTTCCGCAAATCCCACATTTTAATGATCCTGAGGAGATCAGAATGTTGTGGGAAAACATCAGCATTTAAACAGAATTATACTAAGAAATGAAGTTGAAAAGTGTGACAGAATGTGGTAGCAGCATATCATATTTATGAAAAGTAATTTGTACATCAAATCCATCAGGCACTCACCCATCTACTGCTCCTGAGGAGATGAGTTTGTTTTCAGCACAGAACAAAACCACCGTCACACCCTGCTGGGAGTCCTAAAACAACAAAATCTCAGAATTTGTAAAATAGAACTTCTGTAGTGTATATTATGTTGTGTGTATATAAGGAGAATCCTATGAAACATCAAGGCTGTTACACTGGCAAATGAATGTCTCCTCACTGTGGATTGTGAGACTCACCACAGGGGGCGCCATCCCACGCCTTTTCTTTGCTTGCGGGGTGTATTTTTCAGGTTTCATATGGGCACCACTGATCTGTTTTACCTGCCTGTAGAAACCATCTGTGATGGATTGAAACATTTTTGTGAGATTTAGAAATCATTTTGATGGCCATAAGATTAAGATTTGGTGGTCAGAATAATAAAGTACCTTTTTTACTGCATCTTGTGTCCCAAATCATTATGTTCCCATCTCTGCCTCCAGTGCTAAAAACAGCTGTTTTGACAGAACAAGAAGTTTACACTTTTTACACACTAATACAGTGTTTATTAATATTTTGAATTAGCTTTTATATTTGTTTTATTTTAGTTGTCGTCATTTAGTTTTATGACTTTTTAAATATTTCTATTTAGCTATTTTCCTTTCAGCTATAGGATGTTTTGTATTTGAACTTAAACAACCTAGAACATTTTATTTTTGCCATATAATATGTATATTTTATTTAAATGGCTGAAAAACAAATATTTATTTGTAATTAGCTATAATAACACTGCTACTTTTGTTTGAAAAAGTTGTGGATTTTTTTTTCAATTGCTTATTAAACTGCACAGCTTTAATTCAGTTCTCTTAAAAAAAAAAAAATTATAATTAAAGTGTGTAAATGTCCTTATTGCCAAACATGCATCAAGAAATATGTTATGATGGTTGATTACATATGAAGGTGCATTATGGGATGCATTATCAGTATACTGCACATAACAAAAGAAGTGTTATTGACATATTTCATGCATACATTATGTATACATTCTGCACAGTAACAAAGAGAGCTATTTTAACGATAGTTGTACACTTATAATAGTAGACTTACCTGTCTCTTGCTTGGAAAAAGCCACTGATTTAAGACTGCACTGATGTCCTTTAAATGTTCCCAGTAGGTCACCAGTAATAACATCCCACAGACGGGCCGTTTGGTCACCAGACGCTGTTACCTGTGAATTAATATTTCAAATTTAAAACAATACTGCCTATATAGACTGATAAACAGATACATAGATAGACAGATAGATAGGTATAGACATAATAAACTAAAGCATTAAATAAGCACAGAAGCAGCACAGTAAACTCACCAAGCTGTTAGCACCAGGAACCCAGGCAATGTCAAAAACTGCATTATCGTGTGCCTGCCACTCTGTAAAACAAAAGTTCCACATATATGAGTCGGTTTAACAAAAATAAGCCTTTAATAAGCATTCTACAAACCCAATGTTGAATCTAGGTAAACCTAAACCAACCTTTCAGCACAGAGCTCTGTTTTTCTCCAGTATTGAAGATGGTCACAAACCCTTCCTCATTTGCAACAGCAAGGCTGTTCTGTTGACCAGGAGCTGAACGACAAATAAAGCCAGCACAAAGTGTTAGGTTTACACAGTCGTGAGGTTTTCACTCATTGTAAACGTTTAATTAGAAGTGTACCAGAGGAAAATGTGCATCCAAACGGCGGTACAGCAGCGGCTGAGGCTCCGTATGAAATGTGTTCGTCCTGTCGCGCGCACTGGTATCCGTCCAGCAGAGAGGACAGCGGATAGTCCCGACGCGGACCTGATTATTACAGGGTTTTTGAGTGAGAAAGCCTAAACACACTGATTTCCATTGACATATCTAAATTATACTCACCATTATATCTTCTTTTAATAACACCTCGATCAACAACATGGTGAAAAAGAGTCATAGCTCCTGCTGGATTGGTGTTTCATTCAGAAATGCTCAGTTTCCCGCGAACAATGAAAAAGCGACGAAGACGAATTCCGCGCGAGATCTACATTCGCTGTTCTGATTGGTCAATACGTCAGAATACCGGAACTGCTGAGCAGCAGAGCGTGGAATGGCTGCCGGTTTATGACTGCTTATATGGAAACTATGCAGGTCGCGTACACTAGAGGCACTCTGTGGCCCAGGGAAAGTCATTTATTTATTTATTTAGATACATTACTGCATCCGAAACATCTGTTGTTTTTGAAAAATTAAATAAATTGGACAATTCACAATTTTATTGGAAGCACATTCCTGCCACATCAGAAAAAAATATAATGCTTTAGTAAATCATAATTATGACGTAAAAGGTCATAGTTATTTACATTTAGTCATTTAGCAGACGCTTTTATCCAAAGCGACTTACAATTGGGGAGTACATAAAGCGATTAATCTTGAAGAGGCAAACATACAGAGGAAGTGCCCCTAACACCAAGTCCTAGGCATTGTTCAAATAAGTACAAGCTAGCAAGGGAAGGAGAGAAAGAGAAAGATGAAGATTTTGAAAAAGTGAAAGTTTTTTTTTTTTATTATTATTTATTTTTTCAAGTAGTCAAGTTGAAAGAGATGAGTTTTCAGTTGTTGCTTGAAAATTGACAGGGATCCAGCATTCCGGATGGGGGTGGGAAGATCATTCCACCGGCCAGGAACAATGAAATAGAATGTTCTGGAGAGTGATTTTGAGCCTCTCTGTGATGGTACCACGAGGCGTCGCTCACTAGCAGATCTTAGACTTCTGGAAGGGATGTAGATTTGTAATAGTGAGTGGAAGTAGGTGGCTGCTGAGCCTGTGGTTGTTCTATATGCAAGCATCAGTGTCTTGAACTGGATGCGAGCTGCAACTGGTAGCCAGTGCAAAGAGACAAAGAGAGGTGTAACATGTGCTCTTTTGGGCTCGTTGAAGACCAGTCGTGCCGCTGCATTCTGGATCATTTGTTATGAGACAAAAGTTCCAAATTAGGACACAGAAAGTCAGAAATACAAGATACTAAATCATTATGAGATAAGAAGTCGAAATTATGAGACACAAATTCATAATTTTGAGTTAAAACTGATTTAAATTAAAAGCGATTGAAGCTAAAACAATTCTAATTATGTTATTTTTAATGTATTTGTAAGAATAAAATAATTTCTGATGTGAATCACAAAACAACGATCAATTTTGATCAAAACAACGATCAAAACAACTATATACAATATTAAACAGAGTATGTACAGAACATAACTGGGGGTACAAATCGATAGATAGATAGATAGATAGATAGATAGATAGATAGATAGATAGATAGATAGATAGATAGATAGATAGATAGATAGATAGATAGATAGATAGATAGATCAGAGTAAAAAAACTTGTTTTTATTAGAAGAGCCAGAGACCAATCAGAGTTTACACCAACGCATAGGCCACGCCCTCTTTTGTAACCCAGCCATTGATCGTTTTCGCTTCTAGCGTTCTTTGTGGTTCAACGGAAACCCGACGTAAGATCCTGGCTTTGGTCTGTCACGTGACCTGCACTGCAGCCGGGTCATCCGCTTCAAACTTCAAGCACCAAGTCTATCTGATCTAACGAATAAAATACTGAGTTTTAAAACAGTCTGTCGTTCCACGTTTTTCGCACAGTCTAATAATAAGTGATGTCGCTCTCCGCAGCGCGCTCGTTTCTGTCGGAGGCTGCTTATGGAGAGCAGGAGCTGGACGCCAATTCTGCGCTGATGGAGCTCGATAAAGGTTGTGTGTTATGATTCAGCTAACGTTATACATTTATTATCTGTTCATTTGAAAACGCGGTATAGTGTTTATTTATATTCAGATAGAATGAAATCTGTAGACATAATTCCATTGCAATGAAAACAACCGGTTGCACATTAACTTACCCAGTCATTCTTATTCTCGCACCATTAAAGGTTTAAGGTCTTGTAAACTGGGCGAGCAATGTGAAGCTGTGGTCCTTTTCCCCAAACTCTTTCAGAAGTATCCCTTTCCCATCCTCATCAACTCTGCCTTCCTGAAACTGGCAGACATCTTCAGACTTGGGTAATTATGTGCATTAAATAAGGCGAATTCATATCTATTAGTTTTGAGGCTGTGTATATGCTGTTATTACATGGCTCTCTGGAATACTTGCATTGTCAGTTGCACTGATCAAATATTTCTGAATAATAATATTTGTCTAGGACAATGCTTAGTTGTGTTTCTGTTCTGTCATTTGTAATTAGTGAAAAGTTATGAATCTGTAATTTCACCCCTGTCAAATTAGGAACAACTTTCTGCGACTCTGTGTGCTGAAGGTCACACAGCTGAGCGAGAAACACCTGGAGAAGATTCTGAACGTGGATGAGTTTGTCAAAAGAGTGTTTTCCGTCATTCATAGCAATGATCCTGTTGCCAGAGCAATAACTCTCAGGTACTTGCAGGTTTTTTCTGCATGCACATTTGACACATGTCATGCGTTTCTTATCAGCGTCCTACTAATATGAGATTTAGATTAAGTTATACATTATTATGTCAAAGACCGTCCTAGGATATGCTTAGAAATAATAATGTGATTGTGCACATTTTCGATACATATGTTTTGGTGTCTTGTGCATTTTTACAGGATGTTGGGAAGCTTAGCCTCTATTATTCCAGAAAGAAAAAATGCCCATCACAGCATCCGGCAAAGTCTGGACTCTCATGATAATGTTGAAGTAGAGGCAGCCATTTTTGCAGCTGCTAGTTTCTCATCACACTCTAAGTAAGTGTACACTATGACAGACAGTCTACTGATAGACAGAATATGCATTGGTGTGGATTTTAATATAGTTACTGTTGTATTTATAGTTATCGTGATAGTTATCTTTATAGTTGTGTGTGTGTGTGTGTGTGTGTGTGTGTGTGTGTGTGTGTATATATATACATATGTATGTATGTTAAACAATCTAAAAATGTTATAAGAACCAAATAAATGAAAAAAAAGATAAATAAATGAACTAAAAGCATGAAACCCATATGATCAGACTTTATTTGTACTATATTATTTGCAGTTAAAAGGGGGGAAATACAAAACATTTAGAAAATGTACAAACTTGACTGAGATGCCATAGAGGTCTGGTAACAATTTCGTAACCATATTCTAATTTTATTTTATTGTAGAAATAATCAATGTTATTTTAGTATCATTGAGGTAATATCGTTTTTATTGATTTATATATATATATATTCTGTTTTATTAAAAATGATAGTACTTAGTGTTAAATCAATTCGTTTATTTTTTATTAGTTATTAGTTTTTTTATTTTAGTGTCAATTTATTTTAGTTTGCGTTGATTTTATTTCAAGTAACAACAATGTTTTATGTTTCTAGTCAACTATAATAACCCTGAAATTATGCCTGTCATGTTCATTGTATGTGTTTATTGCACCCCAGAGATTTTGCTGCAGGAATTTGCAACAAGATTAGTGAAATGATTCAAGGTATGTGCTATCGTCATGTGAGTGGTCTTGATGGTTTGTATTAGTGGCCTCCAGTCTGACTGAACTGGGGCTGGTTTGTGTGTGTTTGACTGAAGGACTGGACACTCCAGTGGAGCTGAAGCTAAAGTTGATCCCGATGCTGCAGCACATGCACCATGATGCCAGTCAGGCCTCGTGCAGCAGGGAGTTACTGCAGGAGCTGGTGTCCTCCTACCCCTCCACACCCATGCTCATCGTCACGCTGCACACCTTCACCCAGCTGGCCACCTCCTCACTCGTCGATATCCCGGAGCAGGTCAGAGCATGTCTACTGATGTCTTATATTGCCAGTATATTTTAATAGTTTTTATTTTAATGGTGTTTATGCTACAAAATCAATACATTTCTTCATATATTCACAGTTTTTTTTGTTAATGTACAAAATATTTAGAGCAGCAGGACTGATTCTCTGAATCAGAAATATTGTATTCCTTACTGCAGTGTATCCACAGTAGCATTTTAAAATCTGCTACCAAGTAAAACATTTCAGTGTACTCTAGAAACTGGGTCACAGATGGGAACATCCAGTGCAGACAGCTTCATTGATTATAATAGTAACTATTTAGATTTGACATGGCGCAACATAATGCATTTCTGTTTTGAGTCTGTTGACTTGAACTCATTTTACATAATTTGAAGCCATATTTGAACTGGTGCTAGATGTATTTTTTTTCTCTCAAATGATTAATTCAAACAATACATTTTTTGTAAGTATCTCTCATGTGTTAATATTATTTAGTTCATAGGATTATAATTGCCATTATTCAATGGTACACTACCATTCAAAAGTTTGGGGTGAGTAATGTTTTGTTTTTGTAAGAAATGTTTACTCAGCAAATATACATGATACAATTAAAGTGACGTGACATACCGCCAATTGTGGTGACCCATACTCGGAATTTGTGCTCTGTCAATTAATCCATCCAAGTTGCACACACACACACTGTGAACACACACCTGGAACAGTGGGCAGACATTTATGCAGTGGTGCATTGGGGGATTCGGTGCACCTCAGTCGTGGTATTGAGAATGGAGAGAGCGCTGTACATTCACTCCCCCACCGACAATCCCTGCCTGTCTCGTATTAGGCCATGATGTCCCCAAATTATATTGTATATATAATCTATTTCAAGAAATCCTGTTATTTTGAACTTTCTATTCATTAAATAATTCAGAATTTAGTATTTTATTTCCACAAAATACTAAGCAGCACAACCGTTTTCAAAACTGATAATACAAATATATATATATATTAGAGGTGGGCATAGATTATTTTTTTTAATCTAGATTAATCTTGGAATTAATCTAGATTAATCTAGATTAAATGGCTCATTTGAATTCTGCGAAGGCATTCAGAATAAAAATATAGTACAGATTTGCCCACCTTATTAGTTGAATAAATTACCCAAAATGTCGTTTTGTTATTATATTGAACTGAAAGCCATCTTATTATGCACAGTGTTGCACAGATTAAATTTCATGTAAATCATCCATGCTAACACACGTCTTCTATTTTTATTTTTAGACATTTCACTCTCTATAGATATATTTTCTATGTACTGTATTTTTAGATATATTCGATTTGAAGTTTCTCGCTCAAGTTACATGAGACCTAAAGCGCATCCTGTTTGCTTAAAAGCATAGCGTTTCGTTGTTATTCTGATATATATATATATATATATATATTAGAGTCTTTACAGATTCGAAGATGTATTAGGCTTCTTTGTCTGTATGACCAAAAATGACCCCAGATTTTAAGAGCAAGTGAGACTCTCCATTGAGCCTGTCCTGCAGCAAGCGCTTCCACACAAACACTTCAATAGCGCACATTTCTCAGGTTAACATCATATTGAGCGCCATGTAAAGTTGCTACTACATACATCTTTCAGATGAAAAGCCATATTTGAGGTTGATGAATGATAGGTGGCGTTTGGATGTCCTGCCCGATTGTATTACCACATAGACCAGCCGTTAACAATCTGTCCATCACGGACTGCGAGCCTCTAGTTCAAGACTCGTCTCGCCCCCTACATTGCAATTGAAGTATACATCCGCTAATATCAGGGTGAAAGTCATCATTGACTTTATAGACCCAGCTCCCAACCCAACTTTGAGAATAGATTACAGATGATATTTTTTTGCTCGCGATAAGAGTCTCGTTAACGCAACACGTTAATGCCGATAACGCCCACCACTAATATATATATATATAGAGCAGCAAATCAGCATATTACCTTGATTTCTGAAAGATCATGTGACACTGAAGTCTGGAGTAACGATGCTGAAAATTCAACTTTACCATAACAGGAATAAATTACCTTTTAAAATGTATTATACTACAAAGCAGTTATTTTAAATTGTAATAATATTTCACAATATTTTTATTTGTATTTAGGCTTTTAAAATATATGTATATATTAGTATTTTTGATCAAATAAATGCATTGATTAAAATAAGAGCCTTCTAAAAAATCTACATAAAAACATCTTACCGACCCCAGACGTTTAAATGGTAGTGTATGTAATATATATATATATATATATATACACAGTATTTCATTCTGTTTTCCTTTTTGTCTTGTAGGTTCGTCTGCTTCTCCAATACTTGAAGGAAGACCCCAGAAAAGCAGTGAAAAGACTCTCCATTCAGGATCTCAAGCTCTTAGCTAAAAAAGCTCCTCACTTGTGGACCAGGAAGAACATACAGGTCAGAGAGTCATTAATAAATGTGGGACAGCTGGTTCACTTACTACAGTAAAGGTAATTTACAAGTTGTGTGTTGTAGGTGCTCTGTGAATGTGCTCTCAGCACACCGTACAACAGTTTGAAGCTGGGAATGCTGTCTGTCCTCTCCACACTATCTGGGACCATTGCTATTGAACAGTACTTCAGCCCTAATACAGGTATGAAGTCATATTGACTTCACTAAAAATGCATTTATGCAAGTATATACAGATGATATCATGTGGTCTCGTTACATTTCGCATGTGAGTTTAACCACCCGATCACTCTGGATGATGCAGGTGAGGCGTCTCCAGCGCCCCGTCACACTGACCTGGTAAAGCTGGCGCAGGAGTGCTGTTATCATAGTAACCTGGCAGTGGCAGCCCATGGAATCACAGTGTTGACCAGTATCACTGTTTCCTGTCCAGAGAAAGGTTGGTTTCCCCTCACCAAAAGTTTGTAGGCTTATTTAATTTAGGTTGTATAAGCCCAAGGAGGCCAAAAACAAAGATTTTATAAATAACTTGAAACTCGAAATTATAAATAACTTGAAATGAAACTCACTCTCATGTCGTTCCAAACCCGTAAGACCTTCGTTCATCTTCAGAACACAAATTAAGATATCTTTGATGAATTCCAAGAGTTCTCTGACCCTCTCACAGACAGCAAGGATCCTTACACGATCAAGGCTCGGAAAAGTAGTAAGGACATCGTTAAAATAATCCATGTGACATCCCCGGTTCAATTATAATTTTACGAAGCTACGAGAATACTTTTTGTGCACAAAGAAAACAAAAATAACATCTTTATTCAACAATTCATCTTCTCCGCGTCACACTATTGCACCACTGAACGTTGATACTCCCCAAAATGGCGCTATAGAGTGACACGGAGGAGACGATTTGTTTAATTATTTTTGTTTTCTTTGTGCCATCAAGATAATATTCACAAAAATATAACTTTGAGCTGGGATATTTTGAAGCCTAAATACAAGCGCCTGAACTTGATCAAAGCTAAACTTAGGACTGAGAGCGAAATCATCAAAAATATTCTTGCCTTTGGACGAGCTGACAACATGATTTCAAACAAAATTTATTTTGGGTGAACTATCCCTTTAATTTAAATATTTTGTCAGATGTCATCCAGCTGGAACAAGAAACAGTGATGGGGATGGAGTCTCTCATTCTGCTCTGCAGTCAAGATGACAGTAAACTAGAGCCACACTGAAATGAGACATTAAGTGAATAATCATTCAGGGTTTACAAATCGAAATAAGGTGACTTGACCCAACTGTCTCCTTCTGAGTACATGTTTCAGTAGTCTCACAGAGCCAGGTTCATGTTGCAGCTTATTCTGGCCAAGAACTGGATACTTAAGGTTCTTTTTGTGGGATATTTGTGATATTTCACTGACAAATAAGAGCAATGTTACATTGTCTGTAGGTTAGTGATGCACAAGGCACCCCTCACACACAAGTCACTTTCAAACCAAGCAATATTTTGTTGGTCAACGTGGCAAATATATTTGATGCCAAATCTGCATTGAAAATCTTTTCCTCTCATGCAGAATTCCCAATAGCATTAATTCCTATTTAAATGACTATATTTTGCTTGTCGGATTTTGCTGTGCAGTGGTAAATATGATTGGGCCTGTTTGCATCAACACAAATATTGTCCATTTGCGATTTGTCTGTTTGTCCACATGCAATTTATCTGTTCAGATTAATGTGTAAAAATGTCAGGCAGGTCCGCTCAATGGAATGAAAATAGAGTGGAGTAACATATAATGCCAAGAGGATAAATATAGGTAGCATCAAAAAAAAAAAGCCAATAGGATTTTTATGCTCTAAAATAAAAGCTCTGTGTTCAACCATAGTTCATGAAACGTACACGTTTTGTCCATCAAGATAATCTTCACAAAAAATAGAACTTCTATGAATTTTGAAGCCTAAATACAAGCGCCTGAACTTAAAAGCTAAACTTAGGCTATAAACGAACTACACATGATGGTCGCTCGCCTTCAACGTCACCATGCTCCCGATAACTTTTTCAAACTTATTTTTAGAAACCTGTTCAGTGAAAAGGATTTACTCTGTGGATGAATTGTCATCCACGCTATATGAACCTTTTCATATAAAAACTGGAATAAATAATAAACTAGAGCCGAACTAAATGAGACATTAATAAAAAATAATATAGTGAATAAATTAAATAATCATAACCATATCTGTACAAATCGAAATAAGTTGCATAACATCCTTGATAAATCCTTGATTAATAGGACATCCGTCAATAAATCCTTGATTAATAGGAGTATTTTAATACTCTCTGTGAGCCGTGCTTCATGCTAGTGGTTGACCGATATTGTTTTTTTTGACAGCCGATGCTGATATCTTTGAAAGCGGGGTGGCCGATATAATTTTATTTTAATTTATATTTGAGAAGTCCCACCTCGAATGTATCGGCCAACAGAAAAACGTATCGGCCAATGCCGATATTTAAAAAATTCTAAATATCGTCCGATATATCGGCCTTTGGCGATTATATCGGTTGACCACTACTTCATACTAGAAGAAAATTGAACTTTATTTGTCTGAATTAAATAAATTTAATTAAGCCAAAACGAATTTTGCTAATATAAAAATATATATAGATTGTTGACTGCTGTAAAGTCTAGACCAGTGAATGGAACATAGGGTCTGCTTGTGAGCACACTTACCATAAAATAACAAATGAGACGTTCTTGTGCAAGGTTCAAGGTTTTTTTATTCATCACATACAGAATATAATCAGTAGTGAAATGTAAGTCAGGTCAGGTCCGCTCAATGGACAGTGCAAAATATGTAACACAACACAAGAGGATAAATATAGGTAACAAAAAAAAAAAAAGCTTAAAATATGCTATACAATAAAATGTGCAATACAGTATACAGTGGTCTTAATAAATAATAATATAAACAGGGATGTGCAAGAGGAATTTGCAAACAGGTTGTACAGCTTATGTACACATAGCAGCAATATGTAACACAAGGGCACATGTGTAAACAAAGGCCATTAGACAGCAAGTCCACATCGTCCACAATGTTTCTTCATTTCAGTTTATGATGAGCATTTTTAGTGATAGTTCACCCAAAAATGAAAATATTGTCATTTACTCCACTTCAGGTTGTTTATCACAAAAGAAGATATTTTGAAGAGTGTGTGTAACTGTGTAACCAAACAGTTAAATGTAAAGTTCATTAAAAATGAAATTTCTGTCATTATTTACTCACCCTTACGTCGTTCCAAACCTGTAAGACCTTCGTTCATCTTCAGAACACAAATTAAGATATTTTTGATGAAATCCGAGAGCTCTCAGACCCTGCACGCCGCTGCAAACGGGATGAGGATGAGAAGAATTGTTGAATAAAGTCATTATTATTGTTTTCTATGCGCATAAAAAGTATTCTCGTAGCTTCATAAAATTTCTGTTGAACCACTGATGTCACATGGACTGTTTTATTGATGTCCCATCAATTTAAGCATTTTAATTTTTTGGGTGGGCTGTCACTTTAAATCTTAACTTGTTTTTTTTTTTGTAACTCAGACGGTGCTCACCTCTTTGGTGAAGATGTTGAAGAGCTGTCCTCATCTCAGTCAGAGCTCTGTAGAGCTCCTGCTGGCGCAGCTGCACTGTGCGTGTGACTCTGCGCTGGTGCTCATGTGTCAGGCTCTGGCTGCTATTGCCACACAGCAGCCGGTGCTGGCAGAGGGAATGCTGGGAGACCTGCTGGACCTCTTCAGGGTGGCAAGTTACAGAACCTCAGAGAAACAGCAGGAGCTTCTGGTGAGAAAAATGCTTCTAAATGATGGTTTAAATCTCACATTTAATTGTATTTCATTTAATGTAATGTCATTTCATTACATTTTACAGTTAATTTAATTTTAATTAATATTTCATTTTATCGTATTTCATTGTTTTCATTTTACTTTTGTTTTATTTTATTTTCATTTGACTTTTTTATTTTATTTGAGTTCATTTATATTTCATGTCATTGTTTTCATTTTATTAAATGTATTTTTCTTTTTCATTTGATTTCATTACATTTTTTTTTCAGTTGATTTGATTTCATTTTAGGGTGAAATGTGACCTTGATAGTCTTCACGAGACTTTCTCAGACACTTTTGTCTATGTATTTGTGCTGAATACAGTGTAAAATGACCTCTTTCCAATGCTCTTCAATCTATAATTTGTCCACAGGGTTGCCATGATTTTTCTCGGGAGTTGTACCAGAGTCTTCGTACCCGCGTGGCCTCAGAGCACTTCTACTTCTGGCTGAACAGTCTGATGGAGTTCTCTCAGGCGGAGCAGTGCCTCAGTGGCCTTTCAGATGGAGAATACAGCCCAACCATGAGCGCCATCTCTGAAGCACTCAAATCCTACCAGAAGGGAATTGCGTCTCTCACGGTCAGGATTCGCCAGTCATCCTCTTTATGCATTTTTTGTATTCTGTCTATTACCGGCTGCTTTCCTTCCTCTGTTGGGTTATATTCATATTGAAGAGTGTTTTTGTGACTGACTGTAATCATGTTTCGTCTTCAGGCCGCCAGTACGCCACTGAGTCCTTTGACGTTCCAGTGTGAGTTTGTGAAGCTGCGGATAGATACTCTTCAGGCCCTGTCCCAGCTCATCTGCACCTGCAACAGTCTGAAGACCAGCCCCCCTCCTGCCATCGCCACCACCATCGCTCTGTCCTCAGGCAGCGACCTGCAGCGCTGCGGACGCATTTCAACACAGGTGCTCAAAAACATACTGCATACTGTTTGTGTTCCTGCTGTTGCTTCATTATGTTGTCTATAATTATTTCTAGAAGTTATTTTATGAGGATGGCATATTTATTGTGTGTTTTTATTGGATGTACTCAGATGAAATTAGCCATGGATGAATTTAGAAGTCTGGCAGCTCGTTATGCCGACCTGTATCAGTCTTCATTTGATGCCGACTACGCCACCCTCCGTAATGTTGAACTGTATCCTTTTTGTGCCTTGGAGGGCAATCTGTGTGCAAAAACAGTTATGTATTTATTTATTTATTTATTTATAGGTCTTATTGCTAATTATTTCATTTAACTATCAGTTTGACTTGTGAAATGGTTCTATTTTAATTTATTATCAACTTGTATTAATATTATTATTAATAATTACACATTAATTTGTGTTAATTTAACAAAAGTTGTAATTTTTTTTAAATAATATACACTAGTGGTTAAAGAACTAGGATATTTTTTTTAACTGAATTTTTTTCAGGATTCTTTGGTGTATAGAAATCTTAAATTAACAGAATTTGTTTAAAATATAAATATTTTCTAATATTATATATTTTATCTTTATAAATGTCACTTTTCAATACATTTTATATATATACTTGCTGAGTAAATGTATTCACTTGTTTTGTAAAAAATTAAATAAATAAATCATACTTGCCTCAAATGTTTTAATGGTAATGTATCACCGTTTCCTCAAAAATTATATTTATATTTAATTATATTGACAATTATAATTTATATTAATTATATTAAAATGATATATATATATATATATATATATATAAACCCTAACAAATTAAATTATTTAAAAAAGTTATAGAAAAAACTTTCTACAAAAAAATCTATAATGCGTTTGCATGGTGAGTGTCACAGATTTGTTTACCTTAATAATTTGTTTGACGTTAGTGATTTTGCGTTATACCGCTCCAAAAGTAACACGCTTTACAGCTTTTTTATCTGTTGTTTGCAAGGTCACAGTGAATGAAGACCTCGTCATGAAATATTTAGCCAAACATTTGTACTTTCCTTAAAACCTTTCTTAGACAACAGCAAAGCTGCTTGCTTGTATCTTATGTTATTGAGGCTTTAATAATTGATCCGCAAACGGCCAGGTAAGAATACTCGAACATCTCTCAGTTATGCAACTATGAACATGTAGGTTTTTTCCAACTGGTTCCTGATATGTTTTACTGACCAGATGAACGATTCAGTAAAATTAATTTTAACTTTATAACAATGCTTCAAATATTCAATATATGGGATTACAACAAGAGGTTTGGAAGATTATTAGACACAACATAAAGACTCTTATTATAATAGATTTTAGTTTGAATGTTTCATTTGCACTTACTGTAAAGACATCCATGAGGTTCTCTGGTTCAGTTTCCAGGAGTTTGGCACACATGGATCAGTTCTGGCGGAGAGCGAGTATGAACTGAGAATGCTGGCTGTGTTCAATCACGTCCTGGAGGAAGTGGAAAACCTAACCAGGAAGCACCCTCCTGTCTCTTACCTGGTAATATTTTAAGGTTTTCATTGGCCGACTGTTCCTGTCTGTAATCCAGTTGGAATCACTTTTTATAGGCACATTTTGACTTTCTTTTTCCATTGCTTGTTTAAATGTCTTTTTTCTTTTCAAGCACACTGGCTGTCTGTGTGATGCTGTTATAGCCATTTTGAAGGTGCCACTGTCATTCCAGAGATATTTCTTCCAGAAGCGTCAATCCACCAGCATTAAAGTAAGTAATCTGTATAATTAGGAAACATTTAACTAAAACCTGTGATGGCGAGTATATGAAACTGTGTTACTTGCCAGTTGGTTGGTAACTGTTTTTATTTATTTATTTATTTTAATTAATTCTAACAATACCTTTAACGATTTAGGGCGATTGTCAAATTGCAAAGACTGCATCGACATTATAAACTTTATATACTTTACAGTTCAACAGTATTATAGTGGTATTTCTTAATTGATGTCATTTTTATTTGATATACGACTAAAAATAATTATAATAATATAAATTAATAATAAAAGTATAAATTGAAATAGGATTCCCCATTTAGAAAAAAAAATTGTACTTTAAATGTGGTGAAATTGTTAGAAGTTGTCAATATTATTATTATTTTTGAGTAAAATTACTAAGATTTTGTAGTATTCAGGTACAAGTAAAGTATATTTGCTTAAGTACTTTTACATCTTTGCCTGTTACTACATACAGTATCTCACAGTAGTGAGTACACCCCTCACATTTTTGTAAATATTGTATTATATCTTTTCATGTGACAACACTAAAGAAATTACACTTTGCTACAATGTAAATTAGTGAGTGTACAGCTTGTATAACAGTGTAAATTTGCTGTCCCCTCAAAATAACTCAGCACACAGCCATTCATGTCTAAACTGCTGGCTACAAAAGTGAGTACACCCCTAAGTGAAAATGTCCAAATTGATAATGCCAAAACACAACTTTATGAGCGGTGAACGTCAGGAAAGCAGCCGGACCTGATGGGATTACTGGCCGCAATCTGAGGTCCTGTGCTGATCAGCTTGCTGGTTTGTTTACATCCATCTTCAATGAGTCCCTCGCTACTTCTGTGGTTCCCACCTCCTTTAAAAAAATCTGTCATCATCCCTGTGCCTAGGAACCGCAAACCCTCTTGCCTGAATGACTATCATCCAGTTGCCCTCACATCGACAGTCATGAAGGTTTTTGAGTGACTTTTAAAGAACCACATTTGCTCCTTCATCCCTGCTACTTTGGACCCTCTTCAGTTTGCCTACCACCCAAATAGATCTACTGATGATGCCATCTCTCAGGTCCTGCATTCGTCCCTCTCACACATTGACAGCACAAATGGCAACTATGTCAGGCTGCTATTCATAGACTATAGCTCAGCTTTCAATACTATAGTCCCCACCAAGCTAGCTGTCAAACTCTCAGACCTCGGCCTAAACACTTCACTCTGTGACTGGATTCAAGACTTCCTCACCGGCAGACCTCAAGTGGTGAAAGTCAGCCAGTTCACCTCCAACTCCATCACCCTGAACGTAGGAGCCCTGCAGGGCTGTGTCCTTAGTCCCCTGCTCTACTCTCTCTACACACACGACTGCGTGTCCTCTCACAGCTCCACCTCTATTGTTAAATTTGCTGATGATACTGTGGTTCTGGGCCTCATTTCCAACAATGATGAGACCGCATATTTGGATGAGGTAGAGAGACTTCCATCATGGTGCCAGGACAACTGTCTCTCTCTGAAAGTGAGCAAAACTAAAGAGCTGATTGTGGACTTCAGGAAGAGACAGCAGCGGCCCTACACCCCTCTTATGATCAGTGGGACCCCTGTGGAGAGGGTGAGCAGCTTCAAGTACCTCGGTGTAAACATCTCAGAGAAAGCTGACTTGGACTACACACATTCAATCTCAGGTTAAGAAAGCCAGGCAAAGACTGTACCATCTGCGACAGCTGAGGAAATTCAGGGTCTCACCAGCTATCCTGAAAACTTTCTATTCAGGGGCCATAGAAAGTGTATTGACTCAGTGCATCTCAGTGTGGTATAGTAACGTCTCAAATCAGGACTGCAAAGCTCTGCAGAGAGTCGTGCGCTTAGCTGAGCGCATCTCAGGGTCTGCTCTCCTCTCTCTGCAGGACATCTACCTCAAACGCTGCAAAAGCAGAGCTGCTAAAATCATAAAGGACTCAAATCACCCCGGTAACCGTCTTTTCATTTTACTGCCATCTGGCAAGCGCTTCAGGAGCATGATGGACAAAAACTGAGAGACTTAGGAGGAGCTTCTTCCCTCAGGCCATCAGGGTCCTAAACTCAAACTCGGTCTCATAACATTTACAAGACTCAATTTAATAAACTGTAAAATATTCACTATCCTCATCATCCGCATTGCTGCTATGCTGCTACCCGGTACAACCTGTTTGCACATTCGTCTTTTTTTTTACCTGTATTTATGTATATTCTCTTGTGTTGTGTTACGTATTTTGCACTGTCCATTGAGCGGACCTGACCTGATTTACATTTCACTACTGATTATATTCTGTATAACTGAGTATGTGACGAATTAAAAAACTTGAACATTGAACTTTAAAGACCTTTTATGTTTGAATAAGAAGGTAAAATGTATTTTAAAAACTAAAATTTTGCCCTGAAAACCTATCCTTTCATATCGTCATGTGACCATGATAATATAGAGACAGTTTTGCTATCTCGATATTGATAATCTTATTATATCCCTAAATATATATATATATATATATTTATATATGTATGTATGTATAATAACATTTTAAAATGCTGTTTGTTTCAGCTTGCTCTCTCTCCATCTCCTCGTACACCAAACGAGCCAATCCCAGTGCAGAACAACCAGCAGCTGACTTTAAAGGTGGAGGGGGTGGTGCAGCACGGCTCCTCTCCAGGCCTGTTCCGCAAGATCCAGGCCGTCTGCCTCAAAGTCAGCTCTACTCTACAGACAAAACCCGGATCCGACTTCAAGGTCAGTGCAATCAAGAGTCCAAAACATTTTCTTCATTTTGATCACATTGTTGATCCCCAAGTACTGTTTTCTCCAGAAGTAATTATTTTTTACTTTTTATTTAGATTCCTCTTGATTCCAAGATGAACGAGATTGAGCAGAAGGTGGAGCCTCATAATGATTACTTCAGCACACAGTTCCTGCTCAACTTCTCCATCCTGGGAACACATATGGTCTCTGTTGAAGCTTCAGTTGTTGACACCAGTGGGATCGAATGGAAAACGGGACCAAAAATCACTGTATCAGTTAAGTCTCTGGAAGACCCTTATTCTCAGCAGCTGCGACATCAGCAGCAGCAGCAGCAGACCGTCCCACAGCCTGGACCCCAGAGGAACATCTTACCCCGCCAGTGACCGCCAACCCTTATCAACTGCCTACTGCCTGTATACTGCAGATTTATAGGTGTCTGGCTATTTTTTCTTATGTAATAATAAATAGGCTTACATTTTTCATTTATGTTGTATACCAGAATAATTGTCTGTATAAGTATTAAATAAAATTACTAAACTAAAATATAATTTGCATTTATTGTAGTAAGTGCATTTATTCAGAAGTGTAATAAAAGTTTTTTTTCAGATACAAATTAGTCTATTTTTGTGGTAGTTATATTAAACACTTATATAGGGCTGGGTTTTATTTTATATCTTGGGTTTTAATAAATTGTTCATTTTGGAATTACGTAGTAAATATTCTGTAAAATTGTTACAGAAATGCTAACGTCAATAAAATAAAAATAAATAATTAACAAAATAAATTATATAAAATACTTTTACCTTTTGATCTCGATTACATTTCTAAACATTTTCAAACTTATAAATCCAAAACAAAACAAATATCTATTGACTTTTTC
Organism: Gymnocypris eckloni scoliostomus; assembly: GCA_027564155.1. Lineage (NCBI taxonomy): Eukaryota > Metazoa > Chordata > Actinopteri > Cypriniformes > Cyprinidae > Gymnocypris > Gymnocypris eckloni. The sequence continues at coordinate 13,563,094 of CM050412.1, read as the reverse complement.
ACCCTAACTTTCACAACTCTTGTGCAAAAATCAATAAATAATAGTCATGCTCGTAAAAAGAGTACTTATTACAGACATAATATCTATACTTGGAAACAATACTGAAAGTTTTCACACTTAATTGCAATTAAAATAAAATGTATTATAGTTGAATTTTATATTAAATGCAATTAGTTAAACTTATGAGTGCTTTTTGATCTATTTTCATAATTCTTTGGTCTCTGAAATATGGCTGAAGTTTACTGCTGAATGTACTGACAAGCATTTGTAGTAAACTAAAATATAAATTATTGTATTTTTATAGAAAATTGGGTAACACTTTATTTTAAGATGTCCTTGTTAGACACGTTACATGTACTTACCATTATAATGACAATAAATCATGCATAATTACATGCAAGTAACCCTAAGCCAAATTCTAATCTTAACCCTAAACTTATAGTAAGTACATGTAGTTAATTAATATTAGTCAGTACTTAAATGTTTAATTACACTGTAACAAAGACACCTTAAAAAATATAAATCATGTGTTTAAAGTGTTTAACTACACATTTGTAATTCTAAAGTTACAATTTAATATGCATTTAATAATATAGTTAAAATGATAAAAAGTAATATATAGTTGTAAGATTTGAAGTGCACATTAAATACACCTAAATGCACTTATTTTCCACAAGGACAACTAATAGTAGCAGTTTAATAATATTGTAATTAAATTCACAACTCACTGCATCACATTCACAGTTATTTTGTTACAAACCTCTTTGTATATTTAAGTAAAATATGTATTCACTCAAGTAAAGCTAATGAAATTGTACATTTCTACAATGATGCAGTTGAATCTGGGTTAGTACTAGTATCACATTGCTAATAACATCTTCAGTAACAGCCCTGAAGCACTGAATGCTCAGCTGGCTACATGAGCAACAGTGATGGATGGGTTGAGTCCATGAAATGGCTTTTAGATGGATTTAAATCAATGGATCACAACCTCTGCTGTACAGTATATTCACAGGAGCTGAAGTCCATTTAAAATCGGTTTGTGAAAGACTGCGTAACCCAGAATACCTCTTAGAAGATGTTTGATGTAAATATAGTGACTTGACCCAGATTATTTATGTCCCTATTTTTATGAATAGCACTATTGTTCTTTGTATAGTGTATATACACTCACTGGCCACTTTATTAGGAACACCTCGCTAGTACCGGCTTGGACCCCCTTTGCCTTCAGAACTGCCTTAATTCTTCGTGGCATAGATTCAACAAGGTCCTGGAAACATTCCTCAGAGATTTTGGTCCATATTGACATGATAGCATCGCGCAGTTGCTGCAGATTTGTCGGCTGCATATCCATGATGCGAATCTCTCGTTCCACCACATCTCAAATGTGCTCTATTGATTGAGATCTGGTGACTGTGGAGGTCATTTTTTTTAAATGTCCAATTACCAGTAGAGACCAACAGGCACCATTACGTTTCTATTAAAACCATTACAATTCTCATTATAAATCAGTAAAACCATTACAAATTATGTGCTGTTGTTTATCCCAAAAAAATCAGCATGGGATTTAAATAAATATATATTATTGTATGAACTAAAATACTTGAAAACTACATAAAAAGAGAAGAATGCTAAATGTATAATATGACAATGATAAACATAAACCCATATTCTAGAAACCTGTAATAACAGAATTCTTCAATTTGAGTATATGTATCTTTGTGTGTGTGTGTCATGTTAATCAGATTAATCACCTTATAGGGGACTTCATTTACTGTATTTTCTAACTCAATATCTCAAATGTAACCCGTTGTAGAATCACTTAAGGCAGCGGCTTGCACTTAGTGATAATAACAAAGTTTCTTAGCGATAGATGCTATTTACTCTGTTAAAATAGCAGGATTTTCTGCTATTTATACTACTTATTGCAAATAGTGGCAATTATCTGTACCTCAGTATTGCAATACATTATAAAACAGTATGCAATAATAACTTATTGAGTGAGTGTAAATGTGTATTTAAATTATTTAATGGATGCCACCTTATTGGGATAATAAAGCCCTCCCTACACCTAGTACCCTTACCCTACCTGAAAATGTATTTTCAACTTTTTTATTAGTTCCTTCATTTTTATAAAAAATAAATGCTTTTCTGATGTGATTTGAAATTTCAAATTGGTTAAAAAAAAGTTCGCCAAAAGGCAGATTCAAACCCGAGTCGATCGCATCAACAGGAAAATGACACACATTTTCCCATCTGCGCCACTGGAGCTGATATGAATTTTGACGTCATTTGATATCTGACGAGCCCAATTACACGTTGGTGAGCGAAGGCTTTAGTAAATAGACACTCTCCATCACTTAACCTGACACTTTTTCTTTGATGACAAACCAGCCGCTGGATGGACGGTCGTTCTGGACTCCTCCAGAATGTCCAGAAGGCCCCTGGGTCCTGTATTATCACTTACCACGCGAACCAGTCTTGCTGACAGTGGCGTTTCAGTTCAGTTCAGAGACACACGATTAAGTGTTGGATACTTGCTTGGATTACTTGGATATATTATGCACATGGTCAACACTTTTGGCCAGCCTCCGTTTCACCTCCCCAGCATCCATTTTCGCATCTTTTTCGCGGTAATCGAAACGCATCACATAACCGCTCATTTACCGCGCAAGCCCGAGCCCGGTGTCCTGACATTTTATCCTACCCGTCAGATTTTCCTATCTCGGTTTACTGCGCATGCGCGCATCGATATGGCATCCTTTTTCCTCACGCTGAACAACAATATTTCATGTATCTGCATTATTGTAAGGGTAGGTATAGACGTTAATAAAACACAATCTAATAGGTCAAAATATATATATATTGTTGGTTTCTGGTACTAGATGTATCCCTTCTATCCACAACCGCGAATATAACACGTAATTACTGTACTGATGAGTGCCACTAGGGGGCACTAATGGTTTGAGTAATGCAAGTTATTGTGTGCAAGAAATAAATGACATGCGAATGGCATGTGTGAAGCTGAGTGCCTGGCTGTGTCGGTGATCTGGAAAAGATAAATGAAACTATTACAGTATGTCCGTTACTGTAAGGGTAGGTTTAAGGTTGTGGTAGGTGTAACGTTACACATTAATAAAACATAATTTAACAGGTAGAATTTTTCGTTGTCGAATTGTACTACCCACTGTTTTAATGGGAGGTAGCAAAATCGACAGAACACCGACCCGAGCCCGTGTACAATGATATAAATTAAGCCTGAACCCAAAGATCTTCAGCTCTAAAACTTAAATCCCCTTTCTTCCCCATTCTGACACTGGGTTTGAACTTCAGCAAGTCGTCTTCACCACATCTAACGTTAGATGCTTAAATGCATTGATATGCTGCCATGTCATTGACTGATTAGCAATTTGCAGTGTAATGGATGTATGCCAGTAAGGGTTGTGTGTAAACCTCACTCCCCTGACCTCAAAAAGAGGCACTCTAGCGACTGACGCTAGATGCTGTAGCCCTTAGCCTCCTTGGTAGAGCGTCGGCATCCAGGGTTCGAGACCCGCTCAGTGTGATGGTGCGGACCCGGGGGGGTTACACAAGCAATTGACCAGGTGTAACTAAAACAGTGGCCGATGAGTGTAGGTTATATTTTAAACCATAGTTTACTTACAAATATGAATATTGGTGTGAAAGATTACTTCAGTGATTTTTAGTTTAGCTAGCATAGCCTGTTATCATAGCCACCGGCCAAAGCTAGTAGCCTAATGCTAGGCCTAATGAACCAATAAGAGAAAGAAATGAGGAGAAAATGAGATTTACACTCCAACACACTTGCACTGCTTATTCAGCCTACACTGGCAGCTCTCAATTACAGACATCCATGCAGAAACACACATACACGCACAAAGTCGTTTGCAAACCAATACTTGCGATAATGAATTAGCTGAACTTTTGAACAAAACATTTTCAAGTTCATGCAAAAAGAATACACTGTGCAAAATGTTTTGATTTATTTATTTATTAGATTATTTCTTGAATATAAGTGCATGCATTTTATGTTCCTGCATTGGCTGATTTAACCTATTGATATTTAAAACAAGAGGAAAAAAACTGGACCTGCAGAATTTAGAATTTTCACACATGATAGCATTATGATATCATAATGATCTGAAAGCTGTAAACTGCTGCTCTGACTGCTATCTAGAACATATCTTTTGTGGATATTTAACCCAAACACTAACTTTTCAGCTTCGAAGAGACTCTTGGTAGACATTTCACAGTACATTCACAGCATTCTGCAGCATTCAGTGTTTTATAATGGCACTGTTTCGCAGTCTGTTTGAGTGGGTTCAATGTTTTGTTCACCGCATACCCAGAAGGAGAAAAAAACAGGGTGTGCAGAAGTGGACAGAAGCAGGATGGACCCCAATGGAAGGGGTGAGTAGGCCCCTTGATGTTAGCAATATTGACGAGAAGAACCAGACAAGCTATTGCAAAGCATCAAAGTACCTAAATGACAAGGGAAAAGAGAGAGAGGAAAAAAGAGAAGTGAGGAGGAAAAGATGGTTTAAGAAGGAAAGAAAGATGGTGGACGAGAGAGAATCAGGCAGAAAGGAAGAGGAGAACAAAGACCCAACTCCATTACGAATCGAGGTCAAACCCCAACCAACTCCACCAGCAGCTGAGGTCAAAACCCTGGCTACTTCTTCCTTCATAAAGTCATCAGTGAAAGAGACACTGCTGGCTAAAAGAGCCTCTCGACACCTGCCTCCACTGGCCTCCAAGACCAGACCTCCTTCAACAGGGGAAGAACCAATGCTGGTTCAAAAGGTATCGCAACGCCCTGCTTTACCTGCCATTGAGGTTAAACCGCTGCCTGGTTCATCCTTCATAAAATCATCAGAGGAAGAACCTCCGTTATCAGTGGCAAATTTTGCTCCTAAAGTTACTGAGACCAAACTTCTGTGTGGTTCGTTTGTGGTGGACCCTGAGGTGGTTCAAAAGGCATCTCGACAACTGGCTCAACCAGCCACAGAATTACTGCCAGTTCCACACGAGCCAACTCCAAAACAAGTCATATCCATGTCCAGTTCTACATCTTCTAAGTCTCCAGAGGAGGAGCCGCCGATGGTTCAAAGGGCTTCTCGAACCCTGATTCCACCAGCAATCAAGAATATCCCACTGCAATCAGGGGCTAAACCATCCATGCTTCAAAGAACCTCTAGACATTTTGCTCCAAAACCTACTGGGAACAAATCTCTGTGTGGATATTTTGTGCTAGAATCCAAGATAAATCAAAGGGCAAATCGACATCTGGCTCCACCAGCCGATGAAGCTTCAGTGGTGGTTCCACATAAGCCAACAGAATCTCTGTCACATTCAATGGAAGAACAATTGATGGAACAAGTGATGCTTCCTTCAAGACAGATTCCTAAATGTGCTGAGGTGAAGCCAAAGTCAACCACTTCATCGCTCATCCCAATGGACACTGAATCTGAAGAGGATGAGTCTGTGGAGCACACAGAGGAACATACCTTCCAGTGAGTCTGAGACTAATCATAAGCAAACGCTGGAGGCTAGAGTGAAGCAGAAACCAACGTTTGAGAAGGTCCATCCTATAGTTCTGGAACAGTCAGATGACTCTGAGAAAAGAAATGTGGAGACTCCAAAGCTGAAGCTTTACGAAAGGCTAAGGAACTGGATGAACAAATGACGAAGCTGTTCTGCGTAGACCACAGAAATGTTCCCAAGAAAGAGAGCCAGCAACATTTAAAACTTAAAAACCAGCAAGCGCTGGAAGCTGGAGTGAAGCAGAAAGCCGTGTTTGAGAAGGTCCATCCTATAGTTCTGGAACAGTCAAATGAATCTGAGAAAAAGAAATGTGGAGACTCCAAAGCTGAAGCTTTACGAAGGCTAAGGAACTGGATGAACAAATGACGAAGCTGTTCTGCGTAGACCACAGAAATGTTCCCAAGAAAGAAAGCCAGCAACATTTAAAACTTAAAAACCAGCAAGCGCTGGAAGCTGGAGTGAAGCAGAAAGCCGTGTTTGAGAAGGTCCATCCTATAGTTCTGGAACAGTCAGACAACTCTGAGAAAAGAAATGTGGAGACTCCAAAGCTGAAGCTTTACGAAAGGCTAAGGAGCTGGATGAACAAATGACGAAGCTGTTCTGTGTAGACTACAGCCCTTGTCCTAAGAAAGAGAAGCAACAACCTTCAGGAAAAGGTCAAAAGAAGCCTAAGAAAAAAGGAAAAACCAGAGCTGGTCCTTTCAGCTGGGCAGAGAAAAAGTTAAAAAGGATAAATGAAGAAAAAGAAGAGTCAGACAAGGATGAAAACACGTGAAAGGTGTTTCTTGAAGAATTCCCAAGGGATCCAAAACCATATCTATAACTCTTTCTCTAATGCCTAAAAAAGTAAGAAATATACAGTGTATGAAAATTATCATAAAATGGATGTAACAGAATTAAAGATGTTTGTAAATAAAGATTAAAGCAGATGTTATTCAATATGCCTTGAATTGTATGTCTATCACCATTGTGCGCACTTCAGGATTAATATCTGTAAAGTCTAATATATTATTTAGACAAATTAGCTTGCACTAAAGTAACAATAATAATAATCATTATAATAATAATACGTTTTATTTATATAGCACCTTTCCAGGGCTCAAGGACGCTTTACAATCTACATTCAACAAGAAAAGTATAACACTGAAAGGGTAGACAATGATGACCAATAATAGTTAGTAGAAACAGTAAAAGAGCATTGTGTAGATAAGATTAGGACAAAAATGCAAGTTTATAGTGTTGTAAAATACACTGGTCATTTAAATTTAACACATTCAATAAAAATTAATTTACATTCAAATAAAATATATATTTTTCGAAAATATTACATTTAATTCACACATAAGTAAATTATTTTCAATTAAATTAAAATTGAAAAATATTTTCAAAAGGTAGATAAAGATGTTTTAGATTAGCAAACTTGCACATGGGTCAGTCGTGACATAAACAGGAGATGTAAAACAGTAAAGTCACAAAAACAAATATTTGTAATTTTAATTTTACAAGTCTCAGTGTCCTTAAGTTACTCCCAACATTAATATGAAGCCTTTGTGTGTCACAAACACTGCTTTTGTGATTTATTTTGCATATGATCATATGATCATCTCCAGGGAAGACAAAGGTACAAAACAGCAAGAGCAGATTCAACATTCAGAGTTCAGGACAGCTGTCTAACACAATTATTTTGTTCCTCAAAAGGAAACACTGGATACATTTCAGTTCAAGAGTTCATCGCTATTTTGTAAACTGTTATGAACAATGTGGACTTGGACCAACTTGCAGGGGTTTATAATTGTATCATTTTAATTAATAACCTTAAAGTTTTAACTTAAGTCTCTCATTCGGAAGACATTACCTTTAAGTGAAAAAGGGGAGAAAAATTGAGGGAAAAATAAGAGCACTCTTCCAACAGGTCTACTGTCAGTCACACAAAAGTTGCTGGTCATCAATTAAAATGACTGATTAAATCATAATATTGTTGTGAACAGGGCACAGAGTGTGTAAACAATAGAAAAATAACTAATTATATGAGAAATACAGAAATACTTCTTTGCCAAAAACCACGTGTGAACTTATGGTTGATATGTCTGTAAAATATAAAAACTGAATTCTCTGAAATTTGCTGAATTTATTAAAATGTTAAGCATTAATTATTTGTGCATATGACTAAATTATGAATTAAAATTACCTAGATATTATATTGACCACAACATCCCAATAACCTGTTCGGAAGAAGCTATGCATTATTTTTAATCAGATTGTGTGTGTGTGTGTGTGTGTGTGTGTGTGTGTGTGTGTGTGTGTGTGTGTGTGTGTGTGTGTGTGTGTGTGTGTGTGTGTGTGTGTGTGTGTGTGTGTGTGTGTGTGTGTGTGTGTGTGTGTGTGTGTGTGTGTGTGTGTGTGTGTGTGTGTGTGTGTGTCTAAACCTATCATGAAATCTCGCAAAGTGCTTGAAGTATTTGATTTCGGATACAGCCTGTCACCTCTGTTTGTGAATGAATCAGTGTTTTTGAACACATAAGTTAAACGAATCATTGACTTATTTGCCGCCATAACAACTGACAATAGCTGCGCCCCAATTCACAAACTTATGCATTTCTATTCCATTTTGCAGTACAAACAATGTAGGCAGTGTATTCCTGCAACACTGCTTGACCGATCAGGTTAGAATTGAAACTTAATGTTGTACTGAGTACACTACTGTTCAAAAAGTTGTGGTCAGTGAGTTCAGCTTTATCATGACAGGAACAAAATAAATGTTAAAATACATTAAAATAGACATCTGACATTCTAAATTGTAACTATTTCACAATATTATTGCTGTTAATGTACTGTAGCAGTCTTGGTGAGGATTGTCTTTCTTGATGAATATTTGAAAAAGTTCTTTTAAAAAAAGCATGAAAACTTTTGAACAGTAAACAAGGGCACTTTGGAGACAGTTTATGCTGTGATTTTGTTAAAAACCAAAGCGCGGGTGACACCAAACACCAGTTGAGACTATTGCTTCTGTCAGAATCTGCCAATAAAAAGGAAGGATCTGTAAAATAACAACCTAGCCTTCTTGAGCTGATGTCCTCAGTAAATATAAGAGAAATCACATAATCAGTATCAAATAGAATTGGTTTTGATTTTCTATCTATATACAATATATTTTATGAACTAACATTTAGCAACTCTGTCTGATAAAATGCGCTATTTCTATTTATTAATTTATTCATGTTTGTTAATAATACTGTACAATAACTGTGCATAACCCTGGGATGTACTGTAATATTAACTTTCATTGATAAATGCAGTAAAACGTTTTGTTAGCTGCTGGATATAATAATGCATGAACTAATGTTAACAAATGGAACTTTATTTTAATAAAACCAATGTGCTAAGTGGCACTGCCACATGGGCAAAGTTGTTGATCAGAATAATCTATGGTTGAACAGAAATATGTAATCTGAAGCAATTCATCTGTAAGTGTGCATGTGGCTGTTTATAGCTTTTTTGTGCTCATGTTTAGAGGAATGACAGAGCTGAGCGTAAATCTACCACATTGTGCTTTAGGCAACTGCTACTATAGCCCAAGGACATGCCTGTAATTCAGACAGGTCAAAACCTCTTTGAAATATTCGATTCAGAATTCAGTACAACCGTGCTGCGGCTCTATAAATCACATAGGGGAGAAAGGGTTAACAACACTGTTTGTTCACAGCATTTAAAACATTCCGCTATGAAGTACAATGTTTGAAATTTTAAAGGGCTCAGTTATGGTAGCATATCAAAACAATGCATATTATCAAACCATGTACAATAAAATTCAGTCATTCTTCATTTGTGGTGGCAAGTGGTGTCCCTCCACTTTACAACAGTTGAAATAAACCTTAATTACCAATAAATCATAAAATGCTTGCATGTTTGTAAATAGCAATACATTTAATTAAAAACTATTTAATTTTTTACAATTCTGCCTCTCGTGTGCCACCCCAAATAAAGAACGGTGTGTGTACCGTATAAAACACTCATAAAGCACGCAGACTTTGTTCATCCATTTAGCTGAGTACAAAACATTTGTGTTCTCTGTTAGAAATGCACATGTGCCCGGAAATCACCATACAGCCATTATCTCACCAATATCTACCACTAGATGGCAGCATTTATTTCGAAATACACCTAGCTCAATGGTTTCTGGATGTAACACTGGTCGAGTCAGTCTTGTGACAAGACTCTTGTCTTGTTAAATTGCATTTCACATTGCTCCTTCCCCCCTCTCTCTCTCGCTCTCTCTCTCACACACACACACACACACACACACACAACACACAGTTGGTTTTGTAACCTCCTTACTTAATATAGGCTAGCTAACTGCTGAAAATGTCTTATTTTACTTTTTATGACTGACAGTATTGATTGAGTAAGATAATGTTTTCGTTGACTCCGCAATATCTCACAATCACTGTTATCAATTGTGACTAAATGACCAGCACTGCTGGTAACTAATAGTAACTAGTTAGTTAGTAATAGTAACTATCATAATTAATAGTGTGTTATGAATGAGATTGATGGACCGGATATGTAATACTTTATTTAAAAAGACGTTCCCAAGTTATGCGTCAACCCTTTAACTCTCCTTTATTAAAATGATACACAATTTCATTAATGAAAGCCATTTCACAATAACATCATTAGGCTATACATTCAGGATGTGAAATTGTAGAGGATAAGCTGATTGTTTTCAGGATTTTATCGTTGGCTATTATTACATTAAGCAGACGAATGTATACATGGTGAGCTCTGTTTCCATGATTTTAAAGCGTAAACAATTAGGCTACTTAATGTAAACGTAGGCCTAAATGTAAGCATTATGTTCACGCTTAAATAAACAGTTTGCGTAATAACCTTGTGTAATGCACATGTGGCTAATAATAAGTGCAAATCCCTCAGCCCCGTTACACTTTTTAATACCTTACAATTCATTGACACTTAACCGATATAATCAAAATTTACTCTGAAAAGCATAATTTCATAATGGAAAATGCACCCGTTCGGTGGAATTATATCCGCGGTGCAGTGTGCATCAGTAGAGGAGCATCATTAACATTATATAGTTTCTCAGTGAAGATGTTTGCAAGGTTATTGCTGTCGGCGCGCGTCCCCGTGTCATGCTTTCCTCGAGTGATACGCATCTGTCGGTACACAGATCTTATATCGACGCTTTCCGCTGACCGTTCTTTCTCTCAGCGCTTCCTCTTCTAATAACTGAGAGGAAAGACTCAGTTCAAGCTCATAGAGATGCTGAGCGGATTCCCCAACTCTCCTCAGAAGATCACCATGATTCACGCCTGCTGACTCTGAAGGAGAAGACTAGCTAGGATTGCTTATAGAGACAGGCATGCGAGAGAAGGTGCGCGCGTTTTCGCGGACTCGTCCCGGCGAAGATGCTCTGGAGTGAAGAGACTTTTAGCTGACAACATCGTTAACTTTCACGCCAAGTGCTTTCCGGAGAGAAAAACGTGGGAATCTGACCGTTCGCAGTATGAATTAACATTGTCATGCCATACGAGCGAATTTGGGGTTTGTTTTGGAGTCTATGCACGTGGTCCCACCGGATTGACTCCGGATCAAGCTGTGACTGACAGCTAACTTCAAATTAAGCCAAACCGCTGGAAGGACTTCACTGAGATTGAATCCCGTGGTCCATGTGGATTATGAGATGCTATCACAGTCTCCAGGTTTGATGAGAAGTTTCGTGTTGGCTGTGGAGAGTTGTAAACGCAATTTGAGGGCTCAGGATGTCTCAGGAACTCTGTTATGGATTTTGCTCTAAAACCTGCACATTTATCCAGAGAGATAGGGGCTGATCATCCTCACGTTTATAGAAGGATCTCTTTCTTGATTCTGGAGATACTTGATGCGTATTATAGGCTGAGATTGTGATGCATCAAGACTTGTGGACGGAATGCAATTTGAAGAAGTCTCCGTGGATTTTCTGAAGTTACACGACATATGGAAATATGAAGATATTTAGATCAAGCATGTCAAGATAGAAACAGACAACGAACATCACGTTGCTTTATCAGGGTAATGGATTCGGACAGCGAGTGTTATTCTGTCAGTTTCCCCTGTAATCACATATACTGACGTACAGTATCAAAACATTTGCTTTATGAATACAGAAATGGCTGGCAAATACTTCTGCACAACTCCTAATAATGCGCTGACTTGATAGTGCTTTGATTAATAATATCAAGTTGAGAATCAGTGAAGGTCTTTACTCATCAGTATTGACGCTTCAACAGGCGACTGAGGTAAAGCATCTCTATCTCTTTCAGTTTCTTTAGCATATATGACACAATTTGCAATCACATTGTTGTATATACATCTATTTATTAAGCCAATTTATGTAGTTTTATGTGTTTAAATTATGCCTCAGTTTTTGGAGTTTCAAGTGAGGGGAAGAGCGTAAAAACCAAACATTTGGTACTGAAACAGCCTCACTACATTAACAGAGGTTTCTCTTTTTATTTTTATTAGAATGTATGTCATTTTTGTATATTGTTTTTACCACGTTTTAGATGAGTTTAAAACTGTCTTAAGTTTTTTTAAGCCATAGCCCATAGTATTAACAGTAACGCGTATACAGAAGTATCGGTAAAGGCTACTGAAAGTATAGACATTATAAGTGTATATACTGTACATTTGATTCACATTTTCAAAAGTTTTAGTAATGACAAGTGAAATTAGTTAAATAGACAAAATTGAGAAGACTTTCACCTGAGGTGGTTACTATAGCAATAGAGCACTTTCTTTCAGCAGCAGTTTTAACATTACGTGACATGACATCTGACGCACGGACGCCATGACATCTGACGCACAGACGCCATGGCACATGCCAAACCTGTGACATAAACCTGTGACATTGTCACTCTGCGTGTCGCACCTTCGGTAGTGACTGACACCTGCCCCATAGGTGCCGCTGCTTAATGTAGATTGCGTGACACGAGCACGTCAGCACGATATTGATTTAATTAACAGTATGTTGCGGTCAAGTATACGATTTATTGCATCGCGAAATTCATTTGTACAACAAATATTCCTCTGTTAAGATTAAAATGTGTCTAATGCCCCTTAATGTGTATTTTGTCATTGTAAGTTTATTTACAGTAGCCTGCTTTGTACAATAGTGTAACGGATGTCTGCCAGTAAGGGCTATGTGTAAACCTCGCTCTCCTGACCTCAAAAAGAGGCGCTCTAACGACTGACGCAAGAGACTGCAGCCTTTGGCGTTCCTTGTTAGAGCGCTCGCCTCCCGCACCGGAATCCCGGGTTCAAAACCCGATCGGAGCAAGAACGAGCCTCTCAAATTTATTATACATTCAAATACGTAAATAGGCTTTTTTTCTGACACTTGCCTATCCGACATTACATACAAAATATAATCTGTCACAAGAAAACTCCACAAGCCATTATAAAGTGATGTCTACTATTATAACGTGATTTATGAAACTTACACCAACCATTCAGAAGTGTGCCTGACCTTGACACAGGCTTTTCACAATGCAATGCAGATTCGTGACTTGACATCTGGCGCACAGACGCCATGCCAAACCTGTGATATCCAAACCTGTGACATAAACCTGTGACATCTGGCGCACCACATGCCAAACCTGTGACATAAACCTGTGACATCTGGCGCACCACATGCCAAACCTGTGACATAAACCTGTGACATCTGGCGCACCACATGCCAAACCTGTGACATAAACCTGTGACATCTGACGCACCACATGCCAAACCTGTGACATAAACCTGTGACATCTGACGCACCACATGCCAAACCTGTGACATAAACCTGTGACATCTGACGCACCACATGCCAAACCTGTGACATAAACCTGTGACATCTGGCGCACCACATGCCAAACCTGTGACATAAACCTGTGACATCTGGCGCACCACATGCCAAACCTGTGACATAAACCTGTGACATCTGACGCACCACATGCCAAACCTGTGACATAAACCTGTGACATCTGACGCACCACATGCCAAACCTGTGACATAAACCTGTGACATCTGGCGCACCACATGCCAAACCTGTGACATAAACCTGTGACATCTGACGCATCACATGCCAAACCTGTGACATAAACCTGTGACATCTGGACGCATCACATCCACATGCCAAACCTGTGACAGAAACCTGTGACATCTGACGCATCACATGCCAAACCTGTGACATAAACCTGTGACATCTGGCACATGCCAAACCTGTGACATAAACCTGTGACATCTGACGCATCACATGCCAAACCTGTGACATAAACCTGTGACATCTGGACGCACCACATGCCAAACCTGTGACAGAAACCTGTGACATCTGACGCATCACATGCCAAACCTGTGACATAAACCTGTGACATCTGGACGCACCACATGCCAAACCTGTGACATAAACCTGTGACATCTGATGCACACATGCCAAACCTGTGACATAAACCTGTGACATCTGACGCATCACATGCCAAACCTGTGACATAAACCTGTGACATCTGGACGCACCACATGCCAAACCTGTGACATAAACCTGTGACATCTGGCACCACATGCCAAACCTGTGACATAAACCTGTGACATCTGGCCACATGCCAAACCTGTGACATAAACCTGTGACATCTGGCACACATGCCAAACCTGTGACATAAACCTGTGACATCTAGCGCATCACATGCCAAACCTGTGACATAAACCTGTGACATCTCGCACATGCCAAACCTGTGACATAAACCTGTGACATCTGGCCTGCCAAACCTGTGACATAAACCTGTGACATCTGACGCATCACATGCCAAACCTGTGACATAAACCTGTGACATCTCGCACATATGCCAAACCTGTGACATCTCATACCAAACCTGTGACATCTGTGACATCTGACATGTTATGACCTGTGTTAAACCTGTGACATCTGGACATCACATGCCAAACCTGTCATCCAGAATCACATGCCAAACCTCGTGACATAAACCTGTGATGAATTTCGCGATGCAATAAATCGTATACTTGACCGCAACATACTGTTTATTAAATCAATATTGTTCTGACATGCTTGTGTCAAATCTACATTATGGCACCTAGGGGCAGGTGTCAGTCACTACCGAAGGTGCGACACGCAGCGATATTGTCGCAGGTTTATGTCACAGGTTTGGCATGTGGTGCGCTCAGATGTCACACAGGTTTATGTCGTCACAGGTTTGGCATGTGCGCAGATGTCACAGGTTTATGTCACAGGTTTGGCATGTGGTGCGCCAGATGTCACAGGTTTGGCATGTGGCCAGATGTCACAGGTTTATGTCACAGGTTTGGCATGTGGTGCGTCAGATGTCACAGGTTTATGTCACAGGTTTGCATGTGCCATGGCATAACAGCGTCAGATGTCACAGGTTTGGCATGTGGTGCGTCAGATGTCACAGGTTTATGTCACAGGTTTGGCATGTGATGCGTCAGATGTCACAGGTTTATGTCACAGGTTTGGCATGTGGTGCGCTGATGTCATGTCACAGGTTTATGTCACAGGTTTGGCATGTGCCATGGCATCTGTGCGTCAGATGTCACAGGTTTGGCATGTGGTCGTGCGTCAGATGTCACAGGTTTATGTCACAGGTTTGGCATGTGATGCATCAGATGTCACAGTTTTATGTCACAGGTTTGGCATGTGTGCGTCAGATGTCACAGGTTTATGTCACAGGTTTGGCATGTGATGCGTCAGATGTCACAGGTTTATGTCACAGGTTTGGCATGTAGATGTCACAGGTTTATGTCACAGGTTTGGCATGTGGTGCGTCAGATGTCACAGGTTTATGTCACAGGTTTAGTCACCTAATCTGCATTGCATTGTGAAAAGCCTGTGTCAAGGTCAGGCACACTTCTGAATGGTTGGTGTAAGTTTCATAAATCACGTTATAATAGTAGACATCACTTTATAATGGCTTGTGGAGTTTTCTTGTGACAGATTATATTTTGTATGTAATGTCGGATAGGCAAGTGTCAGAAAAAAAAGCCTATTTACGTATTTGAATGTAAAATAAATTTGAGTGGCTCGTTCTTGCTCCGAGCGGGTCTCGAACCCGGGATTCCGGTGCGGGAGGCGAGCGCTCTAACAAGGAACGCCAAAGGCTGCAGCCTCTTGTGTCAGTCGTTAGAGCGCCTCTTTTTGAGGTCAGGAGAGCGAGGTTTACACATAGCCCTTACTGGCATACATCCGTTACACTATTGTACAAAGCAGGCTACTGTAAATAAACTTACAATGACAAAATACACATTAAGGGGCATTAGACACATTTTAATCTTAACAGAGGAATATTTGTTGTACAAATGAATTTCGCGATGCAATAAATCGTATACTTGACCGCAACATACTGTTAATTAAATCAATATCGTGCTGACGTGTCACGCAATCTACATTAAGCAGCGGCACCTATGGGGCAGGTGTCAGTCACTACCGAAGGTGCGACACGCAGAGTGACAATGTCACAGGTTTATGTCACAGGTTTGGCATGTGCCATGGCGTCTGTGCGTCAGATGTCACAGGTTTGGCATGTGGTGCGTCAGATGTCACAGGTTTGGCATGTGTCATGGCGTCTGTGCGTCAGATGTCATGGCGTCCGTGCGTCAGATGTCATGTCACGTAATGTTAAAACTGCCTCTCCTTTCTTTTAAGGATCTGTATCATGAGGTAATGTTGACAATATATAAGTAGCCTACTGTCATTACTTATCACTTTATTATATATTTACACATCACAAATGCGAGATTAATCTCTGATGGCGCCATCCAGACCTCCCTGGAAGTCGCAATTAATTTTTTTTCCCACACTGGTGATCATAATGATAATAAGCCTACTTAAAAAAGAAATAGTAATTCTTAAACAAGTAGCCTACAGTGGGGGTCTAAAAATCTGTTATCCAGTAGCCTATGTTTGACATCATTTTACTTTATATGTTTGCATGTTTTTAATGTTTCTAGGTTCAAATTAGATGTTGAATCCCAAATTTCCAACATTGTCTCATTAGTAACAAAGACTGTATTCAGATGGAGTTACAACAATACTAGATTCTTTCATTTTCATTCTGGTGTGTAAAGCTAACACGACCCTCTCTATATCTCTGCACTTACAGTGGTCCGTGCTATATCAGAATGCTCCAACTGGTATGAGAGCTGGTCCCGTGGGTTTACAGTCGACCCTCCGTGCTTCCTTCTTTTTTGCCCTGCTTCTCGCTGTCCACATGCAGGCGAAGAAGCGATACCTGCTGGTATCTGTGGGGGCCTGCAGCCTGCTACTAGCCTACCTGTGTGGTCTACAAATCAGTGAGTTCCACAACCAGAACCATGCCAAGCTTTATGGAGTCTCACAGATTGCTGGTGTTCCTCCTCGGCCGCCCCGCTGGCCGGAATGGGTGGATCCTCCCCTGCAGACATACCTTGGTGAGGCCGAGCAGGAAGAAGATGGACCCCTGCTTCTTCATCAACACACGTCTCCTCGTGAGAGACGAGAAATACAGAAGAACATCTACAAGAGCCGGCGATGTCGCATGGAGACCTGTTTCGATTTCCAGCGCTGCGACCGGGGTTTAAAATCTACGTGTATCCTCCTCAGAAAGGTGAAGCGCCCTCGGAAAGCTACCAGAAGATTCTGGCAGCCATCGAGGAATCGCGGTTCTACACGACGGACCCTAATGAGGCCTGTCTGTTTGTACTGAGTATAGACACTCTAGACAGGGACCAGCTGTCCGCTCAGTATGTACATAACGTCCGAGCCCGAATTCAAAGCCTCCCTCTGTGGTACGAAGGGAGGAATCATCTGATTTTTAACTTGTACTCTGGAACGTGGCCTGATTATACGGAGGAACTAGGCTTCGATATCGGCCAAGCTATGCTGGCCAAGGCCAGCACTGACATGGACAACTTTAGACCGCGCTTTGATGTGTCCATCCCTTTGTTTTCAAAAGACCATCCTCAGAAAGGAGGGAGCAAAGGTTATCTGAATCTTAACAATGTCCCTCCCTTACGGAAATACTTGCTGGTCTTCAAAGGGAAGCGGTATCTAACTGGCATCGGTTCTGAAACCAGAAATGCTTTATATCATATACATAATGGGGATGATATCATTTTATTGACTACCTGCAAACACGGGAAAGACTGGGAGAAACATAAGGATGCAAGGTGCGACAGAGACAACGAAGAATACACAAAGTAAGTCCTACGGTTTCCTTTCTTTATAATGCTGGTGTAGCTTGTCTAAAAGGAATAGTTCACATTATATCTTCATGTTTTTCCAAACCTCATGATCTTATTTATTCTACTTTTTTGCCCTTACAGCGAGGGACAAAAGAGTCCTCAAAATATCATCTATTTTGGTCCACAGAAGAAAGAAAGTCAGATAGGTTTGTTTGGGATTACATGAGGATTAATAAATGATGGCAGAATTTTCAGTAACACTTTATTTTAAGGTGTCCTTGTTACACATTACATCTATTGACTATTATAATAATGATTAACTATGCATAATTACATTCAAGTAATCCAAGACAAATTCTAATCCTAACCCTAACCATATAGTAAGTACATGTAGTTAATTGAAATTACTCAGTACTTAAATGATTAGGCTAATTACACTGTAACAAGGACACCTTAAAATAAAGTGTTACCAAATTTTCATCTTTGAGTGAACCATCCCTTTTATTTGTATGTACAGATTTATTTGTATGTACATGCATCTACTTAGGTGCAGATTCGGTGCAGACCGTTTTTGCACGATTGCATCTTTGGTTGTGGCTTTACTCTTAAAAACCATAGAGGATTGAAAACACAATGGCAGTATTTAATGTCAGAGTGATTTAGGCTGTTGCTTGTTTTGTACTCTAGACTGTAGCGTTCACGTAGATATCATGGGAATACTGCTATAAATGGAAGTTCTGTAGCATTTGTCTAGCTCAGGAAAAAAAACACTGTGGAAAAGGACTCTAGAGGTCGCTTAGCCTGAAACAAAGCCAGTCTTCATCTGCTTGTGACATTAATGTGAACAGTTTGTGTAAATGCACCGTTTTGGCGAGATTTATGTTATTGAGTTTTATTCTCTAAGGTACAGTGATAAGAAAGTGATTGCCTTGTATTGTGTGCAATGCAAATAGTTTATTTATTTTGCTAAGATGTGAGCTTTATGCACTGACTGCATGTGGAACTAGTAGCAATAATATAAAGCATCTTCTATGAATCGATATATATATTGTGTTCTTTGAAAAAATTTTTATTGTGTGTGCAGTGTGCACTAAGACATACATACCCTGGGTCTTTCACAAATGTTTATGAACAGCCTGTTAAAGAGTTTTGGAGTTTATATTAATTCCAAAAAGTTCATGTAAAGTCTTGTTTGAGTCAGTGCCTGATTCTATTGCACTTTTGTAATGGTGGTATTACACAGATACCATATAATTTCATAGGAGCAGTAGTGTTTCCAGATTCTGAATGTTACAAGAGAAAAGCAGACTTATAAAGATTTACTGTGTGTGCTAGGGATCATGGTATCACAAGGAGAATCACACTGTGGCAGAAGGAAAAACAGTTGCAAATGAATGATGCAAGTAAAAACAGTGTGTATGAGCATTACATTTTACCAACAGTATATACCCTACTATACACATTTGATAATTAAAGTACAAAAACAAATGTAGGAAAGTAACCATTTGTATATTGGTTGCCACAAGGAGAATCACATTAATGTGACAGAAGTGAAAAGCTAGAGTGTTGCTTCACATTTTTAAGGTTGCAAATGTTAAAAAAAAAATAGAATTATTCAGAACAAGAATTATAATTAAACCAGTAAGTACCTTATAGGACAGATGAAATCAAAGCATATTTAAGGATTGCAACAGTTCAGATTCACTCCCTCGTTTTGAAATTAAATGCTCAACAAAGCAATTATGGTGTAGTTCAGGTGTCCTCATACTTTTGGCCATTTAGTGTATTAAAGAGTACTGCATTAATGTATAATGTAGTGTATTTAAGAGTTGGCAAGATTAATCAGACTGAAGAAAAGAAGGTTAGAAGGTCTCGACTAGCAGACTCTTATACTTCAAATGAATTGAGAGGATTTCAGAAAGGCAGAACAGTCAATAATTGGCCCTCAATTGAATTAAGCAGGAGCTTAGAGTCACAGAAACCACACACACACACACACACACACACACACACACACACACACACACACACACACACACACACACACACACACACACACACACTCTTCTGCTTATGTGCCCAGAGATGATTACAGAGTCTGATAGAATCACTTACTGCTCCTAGTCCGACCCACCCACATAGATACTGCATCATATTCTGTCGTAAAAATGTACAGTGTAAGATGTGTAATTTCATTTCAAAACTTTGGACAACTATGGTTATGTTTATATACAACTGGTGATATAGTTATCATGAATTGAAATGGATTGTGCTACGCTCATGGTTTTGTTGTCTGTGCCATTAAACAGGCCTCCTCTATTAATGTTATTTCTATTGTAGTATTTTGTGGTGCAGTTAACTGGTCTGTAATGCATGGTTTTGTCACACTTTTATGGTGAATAATAATAGGTGAGCCATGATTTGGATCATTTATGGTGTTTTTTGCTTCTTAAAACATTTGCTCAGAACAATTTAACAGTTTATTTTTTTTTTTTTTTGTACTAAAACACATGCATACACTGGATCTCTCAATGTTTTTAATGAACAGCTTGACAAAAAGCAGGCTGAAACAATGTTTGTGAGTTTATATGACTAACTTCATCGTAAAAAGACATCAGTATTATATCTAACTTTGTTTTAGTTGTCCCTGATTGTCCCTGCAGGTGTTCCACAGTTATTACTGTGTTATTACCATGCAATTACATAGGTGCAGTTGTATTTCCCTTTTGAATGTTGCAATAAAATAAGACAATAATATATAGTGGCTCACGATTTTCACAAGTAGAATCACACCATGGCAGAAGCAGAAACCCAGAGTGTTGTTTCAAATTGTTAAATATGCAAATGTTGCAAATAAAAACAAGAGCATTAAATGTTAAGAGTCTATGCACTATGTGGAAACTAAAAGGAAAAAATAAATAAAAAACATATGGATAAAAGTTAACCATTTTACATCAAACTAACTCTGACTCTGTCAAAGTAACTCGCATATTCTGTTTCTTAAAACATTTGCCTAGCTCAGTAATTTAACTGGCTGAGGAAGCAATATAAATCATACATTACACAATATTGGATCTGGCATGCAGGGTCCTTGCCATCCAACACACAAACCACATTGATGGTATCACAGAGCGAGATGCACTTCAAGGCCAGTTTCGTACATACTCATGATAGTGAGTGTTAATGGTGCATCACAGAGATGGGTGTTTCTTTGGGGACTTTTATGTCTTATAGCGGTTGATTTTTTTCAGTAAAACTAACATATTTCAATGTTTTCTTTCTATTATATGAAGGTCACATTAAAACTTTTTATCATGTCCTAATATTTTGCATTTCATTTTAAATGCCTTATATATTTATTGTGTCAGCTTTAAAATATGAGTTAATAAAAAAATATGAATTATTACGTTTTTTAAACTATGATCAAAACAAAGAGTGAAATAAACATGAACAATTTATTTTTTTGCAACAATTATAAAATTATTATTACTCCCACATTTGTGGCGCCATTTCCACCACATCAAACATTTTGCCCATAATAAATTAGTTGAATTAGTGGATTTGTTTACCAAGGACAAAAAGTGTCAGTGAATAACTAGAAGAAAAACTATAAATATTAGATACGATGTGAAAAAAAAAAGTGAACCACTTTGAACTGAATATTTTGTGCATAATTTACAAGCTGTTCTTTTACTTAGGTATTCAAAATGAGTAAAATGCTAAATAAATAAATAATGATAAAATAAATAAAAGAACAAAACGATAATAATAATAACATAACAATAATGTTATAATTGTATTTATTTAGGATGCACAACATGGTGGTCATATAATTAATGTAGATTATAAAAAAAAATTGCAGTTAGATAAGATAAAAGAAAGATAAAAAATGCCTTTGTCGGCTCACTCAAACACATAGTTCATATATATATACAGTCCATATTTTTTCATGGAAGTCAGCTATTTAATTTTGATAAATTCAGCTATTATTTTGTTACTAAATAAACGAATAACATGCATTTTTTAACCCCTTTAAATTTTTTTGAAATTATTAACATTTAGCAGATTTTGCATGGTGTATTTTATGTAAACTTATGACCTCAAATGTTGGAAGCTGTGCACAAAATTGAACTTAACAACATGTGAAAAGTTTGTTTTAAGAGAGTGTGTTTTCTAAAAGTCCCCAAACTGAACATGACACGTGAACTCGGCGCTGAAACGCTATTGTCAGTTCCACTTCTAGCTGCTTACGCTGGCCGTGTGAATGCTGTATCCTGTTAGTATGGGCTGCAGATTCGTGTCGCAGATGCAGTATGTGTGAAATAGGTCTAAGTCAACACCACATAACTCAAAGAGGCAACAAGCACAACACCACTGCAAATAACCCAGTAATTCACATTATTTATGAATGCCGCACTGCATGCAGGGACTAGTTCCGCTGTGCAAAATGTGCAAATCATATAATTTAAGGAGAGATGAAATTTGAGCAAAGGCAGTGAGAGCTCCGCCATCTTCATGTTCTCACCTGTAGATTTCTGGACTCGCCTTTGGACACTGGATGGAAAGTTCACATGGAGGTTTCATTATCGAGTGAGCCGAAGTCAAAGAGAGCCACGTTTCTGAAGATGTTGAGTCTGCGTTTGTGGAAGATGGAAGAAGAGAAGGAGGAATAAGGTGGAGAAAGAGCCCCCACTGATAAGATGTATTGATAGGCTCTAAATTAGAGCAGCTCACAACTGGGTGCTTCCTACAAATTCATCACACTTGATAAAGAAAGAGACAGCATAAAGAGAGAAAGAACGATAGAGTTAGTGCAAGAGAGAGAGAGAAGCCTGCTGTTTTTTAATTAGGGTGTGTGATTAACGTGATGTGTTGTTTTTTAGCTTCAGAAACACACAAAAGGGAAGTGATTACAAATCCCTGTTTTACCTCCAAAATTAATCACCCTCTTCAATAAACACAGCTGCTCAAACTTCGAGAGCTCTCTGCTGTGCGGTATTAAATCCTAAACTTTTATGAGAAACAAATTTGAAGATTCCATCTGTTGAAAGGCATAGAGAGAAGCCAGATCGCTAAAAATTGTGTGAAAATGACCCTGTTGTAATAACACAACCTGTTGTCACTTCTTGAGTCAACTATGTAATTGTTGTCTTCTTCTTTAAATTCTGTCAGTATTTCTTCATGTCATATTAATACATTTTTGTCAGTTCTATTCATGGCTAAAATGGCATCTAATTTTAGTAGACAAAACACCAGTTTAGTTAATGAGAGGTGCCAAATTAAACCAAATATTAATGTTTTATATAATCATATACATTTAATTAATGCTGTCAAATTGATAACAAGTTTGTTTACAATGAAACATATACATGTTAAATATGTACATGTATCTGTGTATTTATATAAATATACTCCGTACACTACACACACATATATTATGTAAACACAAACTTTTCTTTTGGAAGTGATTAATCGCGATTAATCAATTTGGCAGCACTCATTTAAATATTTTCAACCAAACGTAAAAGCATTCCTTGTTTTGAAAACCTGATCTTGTGAAATATCATTATAATTAGGACAATATTGTAATACAACATGGTCTCATGGTAATTCTTAAGTATTTTACGATTCAAACAATATAATTCATAAGTATGTGCAGGATCTACTCATGCACATTTTTTCGACTCTGGACTCTATCATGTCATTTTAAGTGTACTTGTGCATTTGCACTACTGTAATTCAACACATGAGAGTTTATAAGTATTTGACGCTTTGGTAAATTGGTTGTGAATTTGTACAGTCTCATTTGTAAGTATTTATTGATTTGCTTATTGTTCCAGACATGGACTATCATAGTGTAGTTTTACCTACAAACTGTACGTTTTCATATGACTAAGATTGCACAAATTAATTTAAAATTGCCAACTCGTACAATAGGCTACTTGCGCACTGTCACGAAGTTGTGTTGTTGTAATACAATGCTGTGAATTCTTTATGCTTTAAATATGCATGAGTTTTATCACATGACTATCATGCAATTATAAGTTCAGTTGTGCTTTTTAGTTACCGAGTTTATGGACTGTAGTATTATAATAATTAGTTAATTGTTGTAATACAACGCAGTCTCATGGTAAAATCATAAGTATTTTATGATTCATTCAATGACATTTGTAAGTATAATACAACACAGTCTCATGACAATTTGTAATTATTTTATGATTTACTAAATTGGTTGCGAACTAGTCTCATTCGTAAGTATTTTCTGATGTGCTCATGCCTCCCTGAGGCTAAGGTTAAGTCATGGACCTTTATGTTTTACATACAAATCATACATTTTCATACTATAAAATTGCACAAATTCATTTGAAATTGCCAACTCGTTCAACATGAAGTTGTGTTGTAGTAAAACATCGGTGTGAACTCTATATGTTTCATCATTGTTTGAGTTTTAGTGTTTTAGCGCATTCACAATGTGACTTATACATGATTAGCATGTAACTTCAAGTTTACTTGCGCTTTTGCGTCATTTTGTGCATGTGCAAGTTTCCATATTTATGCATAGTAAAATAATAATTAGTATTATAATACAATGCAATGTCATGGTAATTTGTAAGCATTTTATAATTCATACAATGACATTAGTGCGTATTTGTAGAATGTGCTCACATCCATCCGACGCTAAGGTTTGGACATGGACTTTTCATCGTGAGATAAATTGTAAATTTCTATATGGCTAAGGATAATTTGAAAATAAATAAACAATTAATTCATAATATTAATAATAAAAAACAATGTTAGTGCTTTGCTATTGTCCAGCTGTGTTATGAGGAAAACAAATGTATTGATTGCATATTTTATGCATTTATTCAGCTTTTCTTGAATCTACAAAATATAATTTTCCATTTGAACTCACCCACAGTTACAGTTATTGTTGAATCCGGTTTGTTCTGTACTTGTGGGGCTTTGAGAACAGAACAAAATTAAACAGTGACCACCAGAAATATATTTGATGAAAGTCGATGATGAGGTTCATGCATTAGTCGTCTAATCAAACAGAGAACACAACACTTCAGCAAAGCTAAACCTCTTCAGAAAATTAACCACTGTGAGTTAATTAATGTTTCTGAGCTCAAAATGAAAATGAGACCCCATCATCTCTTCTACTTTCAGCTACAAGAACAGCTGACTAAATGTGTTAAATTAAATACATAATCAATATATAATACAGCTTGCTTCAGACAAAAACATATAGAATTACAAGCATGGACACATTTTAGCCAGCAAAACGATCAAGATGTTCTAAGATGATGTTTCATGATGCCTTTTGTGTCATTGTATAGGCAGCAGATGGTTCTCATTACAAACAATGGGATTACTGGGAAAACATTGCTTTAAATGCCGGTACCTTTGGTGTCTACATGATACTAGTGATATTTGATTCATTTGAAGCAAAACCTGTAGGATGACAAATTAACACAGTGTACCTGCTGTTGGCTGAGAGATGGATCGTGTTTCCAGCGGGAGATTTTCGGCTGCCTTGAGACTTTCAGAGATTTCAATAGGCATTCTCAGCAGTTTGGGAGAACGCTGCACTGTGGGAGACAGTGGGAAAGAATGAGAGATATGAGGAGGCATTCGACAGAAGAAAGAAAGATAGTGGAGAATGGTCTGAAACGTCAGTAACAAACCCACCTACTGGGAAAGAGCTGATTGTTTGTCCAGAAACCGAACATCTATCCTTTCTACTACCCCCCACTCAAAAAACTTTCAGCTCCTGAGGACCAAAGCTGCATGGAAAAGAGTCATATTTTATAGCAATATTTTTATCATGAATATTCATTCTGAAATATTTTACCTTCAATAACACTTCAGACATCAGAAAAACAGTGGTTTTCCACACTGCGCCTGGAAGGGTTATTTGTGTGCACTGATATATTGAAATGGTCATGCTGCCTTGTTTCATGCTGACCTTTTGCATTCATCCATCCACAGCATATTCTAGAAATCCTGACTAACATTAAACAAACTCATAAGAATGAAGGCGTTCATATAAATCACGAATTCATACAAAATCACCCTTTCGTACAACAGTTACATTGTATCATATATTGGGTTGAAATAAAAGCATATGATTTTTTTTGGAATCCAAAGGAGTTACTAGTAAAATGTCCAGACTCTTGTTTCGTAAAGAACAGTGTGAGACTTTTGCGAACATATTGTTTGTTCTCTATAAGTCATGTGGGTAGTGAACAAAATGAGGGTGAGTAAATGATGACAGAATGTTCATTTTTGGGTGAACTATCTTGTAAGCTTTTCTGGAGAGCTACATTTTGCTGCACTTGCACCTCTCTGTGGCTAAATTTTGCTTTGCTTGGATTTCAGCGTGATCTGTTTCCCCAGACTGTTGCACTCTTAAACATGATTTTTCTGTCACAGACAGCCTGTGCTCACACCTTCATTTCATTGAGTAGCCACCTGAGCCTATTTATTGTAGCACAGCCTGCATAACTGCATGACTCCATGAGAGGAGTCTACTGCACCTGTGCATTACTACAGCAATATCACATGCAATTTGTGTCATGTTTTTACTGTAGGGTTATAACATATATTTGTATTTTCTGCTGTTTTCCGTGTAGTTCTAGAATTGAGATACACAGACTAAAAGATTAATAATGTTTTGTGTTTTTCTGTTGTGCTCTGATGTTTAATTGCAGGTTTTGGTATGGTGGCAAATGTGATCTATTTTGAAAATCTGGTGGGTTGTAGGTTTGTTTGGTAACACTTTAGTACAGGGACCAGTTCTCACTATTAACTAGTTGCTTATCAGCATGCCTATTATTAACATATTGGCTTTTTAGCACTTATAAAGCACTTCATGTCTTGAGTTTTGGTTCGTGTCAGGGTTTGGACACTCGTGCTTCCATGTTCTGTTTTGTGTTGCACGGCATGCACACAGTTCGTATTTTTATCGGCAGCGTGCATTCATGTTATATCTTGTGTGGCTCGCAGCTTGTGGTTTTCATTGGCTGTGTGCTTTCATGATGTCATGTCTTGTGTGAACACGTGGCTTATGAGTTTTCTCATTAGCTGCGTGTTCGTGTCCTGTTTAGCACATGGCTGGTGATTTGTTTTGCTGGCCATGTGCTTGTGTTTTTGTTTTATGTGAGTACATGGCTTTTGTCTTAGTTTTCTGTGAACTATGTGCTCTCATGTCAATTGTCTTGACCCCACCCATTGTTACCTGATAATTGGTTAATTTGCCACACCTGTGTTTTCCTCGTTACCCTCCTCATTTGCTTCCTTTATAATCTCATTGTGTTTGCAGTCCTGTGCCAGTTCTTTTTCGATGTTATGTGTCGTGTCCGGTCTTGCCCTGCCAAGTCTTGTTGCCAGTGTTTTTCTCCTTTGGGGGTGGTTTTTGTTTGTTGCTGTTTTGTTTATTTTTATTATCAACAAAGCCCATTACTCTAGGGATTTGCCGAACGAAGCTTCTGAAGCAGTGAGGCTTTTTCAACAAACTGCGATGATGCTTCGAAGCTTTTGACACTGTACTCTACTGCGCCATCTGGTGGTCAATAAAAAAATCCTACACCATCTGTCATTCAGATGATTTGTTGGTTGGGATGTCATTGTAAGGTTTATTTGTATATTTAAACATATATGTCATTAGCAAAATGGTGGCGTGTCAAGTCAAGTCAAGTCACCTTTATTTATATAGCGCTTTTAACAATACAAATTGTGTCAAAGCAACTGCAAAATATCAAAATAGGAAAATAGTGTATCACTACTATAAAATGACAAGATTAAACGGCAAACGAATTATTGAATTCAGTGATGCCATTGTCCAGCTCAGTTCAGTTTAAATAGTATCTGTGCAATCAAGTCGGTGATATCGCTGGAAATGAAGTGTCCCCAACTAAGCAAACCAGAGGCGGCAGCGGTAAGGAACCAAAACTCCATCGATGACAGAACGGGAAAAAACCTTGGGAGAATGTGCAGTGATTGTAATTGTTTGTTGCACTATACAATGACAAAAAAGACTTTCTGTTTCTTCATATGAACTCACATCAAACTTGTGTATTTTTATTAACTTTTATCAACATTATTACACCTCGTAAAAATTAAAATAAATAAAAACATTACAAATATATATGCATGACATGATGGATATAATTATTATATTGATATAATTGATATAAATAGATATTTAATATATAAATAGATCGCAGGTATAGGATAGCATAATTGACGCGCTTTGTGTTTGAGCCTGCATGGCGTGTCAGTGAGGTAACGAAGCTTAATTTCCACAGGTCACGTGACAAACTTCATTTCAAGCAATGCTCTGGAACACTGTTTCGAAGCACTAGTGTCGAAAATTCGAGACCTGTGTCGACACTAAGTGTTGATCTACCCATCCCTACATTACTCTGCAGTCCTCGCTTTATCCCTCTACCCAAACCCTGACAAGTTTAATTCACCAAAAATTAAAATGTTCTGATAATTTACTCCGATTTGGGGGAAAAGAATTTGGGGAAATTTTGCATTACATACTTACTCACCAATGGATCCTCTGCAGTGAATGGGTGCCATCAGAATGAGAGTCCAAACAGCTGATAAAAACACAATAATCCACAAGTAAGATTTTTTTTCAAATATAATTAAGCAAATAAAAATTTCCTTTAAAATTAGGCTTTCTGGTTTATCTAGTTTTCCAAGACCACGAGAATCCTGATCCTTCAAAGACAAAATAATGAATCAATATAAGATTTTATTTTATTTATTTATTCTTACTATTTTAAGCCCCCAATATACATTTATCAGACGCTTTTATCCAAAGCGACTTAGTAGTGCATTCAGGCTATACATTTGTATTGTGAGTACGTGTGTTCCCTTTTGTCCATCTTAAGGAACCTTGAGGTCATGTAAACCACTTTTAAAATGCTCTATTGCTGGTTCATTAACAAGTAAATGAAACCACAGACTGTACGAATGTTTTCCGGAATTGAACTAGCACTGACATCTTATATAACTCCTTCCTGCAGGTGTTTATGAATCACCATTATTTTCTACAAATACAGACAGGCTAAACACTAGCGCTCTGTTAAGTGAACTGGCCTTTTTTTCTGCTCTGTAACTGCAGAGGTCAATCATTTTTACTGTATAGTTAAAAGTGACATCACCATTAATAACACTTTAATCTGCTCAGCTGTGTCAATTCACATTTATTCACCTGTCCAAAAATGAACAAACCAGCAGTTTCAGCCATTCTTCACATGACCAAACAGCTGATGAGTCAGGCACTTATTTACGTTTTAGAAATGTATTTCTAACAAGTTTCAAGCCTCAAGGGTGCTCTGAAGATGAGTGCAGATACTAGCAGTGTTCTGATTATGATGCTTGTAAAAATGAAAGATCAATATGTTTGGATTGGCAGGGCCGGCCCGGGGCTTTGCTGGGCTGTAGGCAAGATCATGAAAATAGATGAAGAAATTGTCAGAATATTAAAACATCCATAGAGCCATTGCAGACTTGATGAGTGCTTTCTTTAGAGGAGAAAATAATAAATTTCCCACACTTTTTCTTCCAACATCAGTATTTTAGGTTTTTGTATTTCAGATATTTTTACAAATCTTTATTCCTTTTTGTATTTTTCACCTTTTTAAAATCACTTTTGAATTGTGAAAAAGATTAAAAAACTATTATACAAGAATAATTGAATAATTAGACAAATGCTTTAAAATGTTATATTTAGTAAAATTGTGTATAAAGTTTTATTTAACCCAAGGAAAAAAAATAAACAAAAAGTGGGCAAGCCTCCTGTATAAGTGAATACAATCAATTAATCAATCAATTAATCAATCAATGAATGAACCAACCAATCAACCAACCAACCAACCAATCAATCAATCAATCAATCAATCAATCAACCAACCAACCAACCAACCAACCAACCAACCAACCAACCAACCAACCAACAACAACCAACCAATCGATAGAAAGCAGGCACAGCCATTAGGAGATAAATTAAACAATGTATAAATAAATGTGAAATAGTGCATTTTAAAACATGGGCGTACACAGAATCACAAAAATAAACCAAAAAATAAATGAATATTTGAAATAACATCTTTGAAAAAAGTTTAGACAATTTGCAAATAATTGCTCATATTTTCAATGTGTGAGATTTGTTTTATTGTGTATTTGTCTAAACTCACATTATTCTTGAGAAAACGTGACAAGCCTTAACAAGCACTGTTTCTGTCATCTAAAAGCACTTTAAGCACTAAAGAGTAGGCACACCAAAAACAGCCACAACCTATTTTTGGTTTCACATGTTTCAGTGCAACGTGAGCATCAATATCAGTCTATAGATAATACTGTCATTAAGCAGAATAATACAATGCACCACACTGTCTATTGTTCCCTTTCAGTCGGTCACTCCGAGTCACGTCGGATGACCGACGAATTGGGATCTCGCCAGAGAGACCTATCCACTTCGAGTGTAACTAAACGAGCCAATGGACATTTGGCATGCGATCATTGCATCCAGCTGCCGCTGATCACAGCGTGAGTATAAGAGGCAGCCGGTGCACCGCATTAATCATCCTCGCTCGAGCCGGCGGTGGTGTTTCACTACTGCTCTTCCTGGCCTTCTGAAGCTTCACGAGCGGGCGTTACGGCACAGCAGCGGTGGTCGCGGTCTCACGGAGAACAACGGTCCGTGAAGACAGTCACACAGGAGTGTGTGGCCAGCTCCCTGCGTGCTTCAGCACTAAAAGAGCAGATTTCTCTAAAGAGTACACGGGTGATCGCGTCTTTTAAAGATGTCTTATCACCCGTGCGTTTCTGGGTGCGGTCGATCTCTGGCGCCTCAGGACGGTCACGATCACTGCCTCACGTGTCTGGGCATTCAGCACGCTGAGGAAGCTTTCGTGGATGGTTCATGTTCTTCTTGTGGGGACATGACCATCTCGGAGTTGCGCAATAGACTCCGCTGTGTCAAACATGGCGGGTCCCTCTGCCTCTGCCGCGATCTGGCGTTCGTCCTGGCACAAAACGGGGCGGCACAGCATCCGGTGGAGTCAGAGGTGATCTGAGGATTACGGTGAGGGCTTCCCCAAGTGGAGGTTCTCACCCCTCAGGCACTCCGCAGCCGGCGGGGGTACCGTTGGTTCGGACTGGGGCCTCTGCTGAGTGGGGTACCCACCCGTTTCCTTCGGTGCCTCCCTGATGACCAGATGTCGGTCGCTGCATCGGAGGCGAGCCCTCTCTCCGGGGATGACTCGGCTGCGTTGCCCCGGGTGTGGTAGCGTTGTCCGAGCCAGACCCAGAGATGACGGCTATGCTTTCCCGGGCCGCCCGAGCGTCGGGCTCGTGTGGAATCCTCCACGCGTCCCGACCCTTCTAGGTTGGACGAGTGGTTTCTCGGGGTCGCTGGTTTTCAGCGCCCCCTCGGTGCCATTCTTTCGGAAGTGCATGAGGAGCTTACAAGGTCATGCAAGGCACCTTTACTGCCCGAAATAAACCTTGTGGCTCCTCCCCTCACCACCCTCGATGGTGGAGCCGCTTTGGGGTACACGGGCATCCCTCTGTGGAGCGGTCTGTGGCCATGCAGTTGTGTCCAACAGTCGCTTCCACTCTGCGGGTGAACCGTGTCTCCCCTCACGGGCCTGTAAGTACTCGTCAGGCCTCACTGGCAGTGCTTATAGAGCCTGTGGGAGGCGGCTTCTGCCCTACACGCCATGGCGTTACTGCAGGTCCATCAGGCCAAAGCACTGAGAAACCTGCGGTGGGCACGACCTGGCGGTTCTACATGAGCTGCGTGCTGCGGCGGACCTCGGCGCTCCGGCGGCGAAGGTGACCGCACAGTCTCTGGGTGCGTGCGATGTCCACGCTTGTGGTCCAGGAGCGCCATCTCTGGCTGTGTCTCACTGACATGAAGGAGCAGGAGAAGGTACAGTTCCTGAATGCTCCCGTGTCACAGACCCGGCCTTTCGGCGACGCTGTCGAGAGCTGTGCCCAGCAGTTTTCGGCAGCACAGAAGCAGACTGAGGCGATTAAGCACATCATGCGCGGAGGAAACCCGCTGCTGCTTCCACTCCGGCTGCAGCCCCTCAGCCTGCTGCGTCGCCGTGGGCGCCCCTGTGGCCGCCCGGCTCCCACGCCGCGGCAGCAACCTTCCACCGTCTTGGCGGCGTCATGGAGCCGGTCACAGACAGGGCGCCCAGCCCGTCCAGGCCCCGCCAGACCCGGCGGCAAGCGCAAGTGCAAGAGGCCCTGAGGCAGGCGACCCAGAGATGGAGGAACTGCTCGTCGGAGATGGTGACCGCACCACTCCCTCCCGGAGGAGGGCCGGGTGGAGAATCCTTTGTTTCGTTTGTTTTGTTCCGCTGGCCCAGCAGCCAGCGGTACCCAAAACTTCAATAAAGAGCAGTTTCCTCAGTCTCTGGGTCTCAAGAGGAGGAGAGTGGTGTACCGTGCATCACGGGATCACTTCCTTCCTCCTCTCGCCAGGCAGGGGGTTGCCCAAGAGCACCCCTCCTGCCCATTTGTGGAACCGGGTAAAGGCAGTAGCACTCAAGCCCCCGCTACAAGTCGTCACACGCAAGCCGGGCTCCTGCGTTTCCTCCCACACGAGGAGGAATCAGGTGAGTGTTACACTACACACCCAGACCCCGCCCCCTGCCATCACAGGCCAGGCCTTCACAGGCCCCGGGCCGGGTCCCTGTGTTCCACATCGCTGCCCCACCACGGGTACGTCGGTGGCTCCGTTGGTGCTGCTGGCACGGTCTCTCGGAGCCTGGCTAGCGCTCCCCAGTCCGTCTCGGTGGCTCCTACGGACCATCAGACTCGGCTATGCGATTCAGTTCGCCCGGCGTCCCCCCAAGTTCAGGGGCATCCGGTTCACTTCAGTCAAACCCGCCGATGCTCCTGTCTTGCGTGCGGAAATCGCAGTCCTACTGGCGAAGGACGCGATAGAGCCGGTCCCTCCAGCCGATATGAGGTCGGGGTTGTTCAGCCCCTACTTCATTGTGCCCAAGAAAGGTGGTGGGTTACGACCGATCTTGGATCTGCGAGTTTTGAACCGTGCACTTCACAAGCTGCCGTTCAAGATGTTGACGCAGAAACGCATTTTTGGATGCGTCCGTCCCCTAGATTGGTTTGCAGCAATCGACCTGAAGGACACGTACTTTCATGTCTCGATCCTCCCGCGACACAGGCCATTCCTGCGTTTCGCGTTCGAGGACAGGCGTATCAGTACAAGGTCCTGCCCTTGGGCTGTCCCTATCGCCTCGCGTCTTCACCAAAGTCGTGAGGCGGCCCTTGTCCCCTGAGAGAACAAGGTGCGCATTCTCAACTACCTCGACGACTGGCTCATACTGCACAGTCTCGCAAGCAGTTGTCTGCACACAGGGACCTGGTGCTCAAGCACCTCAGCCTGCTGGGCCTTGGTCAACTGGGAAAAGAGCAAACTCGTGCCAACGCAGAGGATCTCTTTTCTCGGCATGGAGTTCGATTCGGTCAACCAAACAGCACGCCTCACCCAGGAACGTGCTCAGTCAGTGCTGAACTGCTTCAAGACCTTATCAGGCAGGACGGCGGTTCCACTGAAACTCTTTCAGAGGCTCCTGGGGCATATGGCTGCAGCTGTGGAGATAGTCCCGCTCGGTCTGCTCTATATGAGACCGCTTCAGCACTGGCTCTATGGCCGAGTCCCGAGGTGGGGCGTGGAAACGCGGCACTTACCGGGTTCAGATTACACCGGCCTGCCGCCAAGACCTTCAGGCCGTGGTCAGATCCCTCGTTCCTTCGGGCAGGAGTGCCCTGGAGCAGGTATCCAGGCATGCTGTGGTATTCACAGATGCCTCGACCACAGGCTGGGGAGCCACGTGCAACGGGCACGCAGTATCAGGGGTTTGGACGGGTCCCCAACTGCATTGGCATATCAATTGCCTCGAGTTGCTAGCAGTACGCCTTGCCCTGAGCCGTCTCAGAGGGCGCCTTCAGCGCAAGGACGTTCTGGTCCGTACAGACAACACTGCGACCGTTGCGTATATCAACCGGCAAGGCGGTTTGCGCTCCCGTCGCGTCGCAACTCGCCCGCCACCTCCTCCTCTGGAGTCAGAAGCATCTGAGGTCCCTTGCCATCCACATCCCAGGAGTGTTCAATCGGGCAGCCGACGAGCTGTCTCGAGCAGCACTTCCAGGCGGTGGAGACTCCATCCCAGGCGGTTCAGCTGATTTGGGGACAGTTCGGAGCTGCTCAGGTCGACCTGTTTGCATCTCCAGAAACCACCCACTGCCAAGAGTTCTACTCCTAACCGAGGCAACGCCGCACGGATGCACTGGCACACAGCTGGCCCGGGGCCTGCGCAAATATCGTTCCCCAGTGAGCCTACTAGCACAGACACTGTGCAAGATCAGGAGGACGAGGAGCAGGTCTTGTTAGTGGGTCCATATTGGCCCAACAGGACCTGGTTCCCGGAACTCATGCTCCTCGCGACAGCCCCTCCCTGGCCAATTCCTCTGAGGAAGGATCTGCTTTCTCAGAGACAGGGGCACTGGCACCAGCGCCCGGACCTGTGGAAACTCCACGTATGGTCCCTGGATGGGACGCGGAGGTTCTAGCTGACCTACCCCAGGAGGTAGCACTCACTATCACTTCAGCACGGGCACCGTCACGAGGCAGGCCTATACTCTGAAGTGGAACCTGTTCGTCGAATGGTGTTCCTCCCACCAGGAGGACCCCGGAGATGCTCGATCAGAACTGTGCTTTCCTTCTTACAGCAAGGGTTGGGCGTAGGCTGTCCCCTTCCACCCTTAAGGTTTATGTGGCCGCTATTTCTGCTTACCACGACCCCGTAGAGGGGAAGTCGGTGGGGAAGCACAATCTGGTTGTCAGGTTTCTTAGAGGGGCCAGGAGGTTGAACCCTCCTAGGCCCCCCTCTCTACCCTCTTGGGATTTGGCTTTGGTGCTAAGAGCCCTAATAACTGCCCCCTTTGAGCCTTTGCAGTCAGTCGAATTGAAGTTTCTATCTATGAAAACCCTACTCCTGACTGCATTGGCCTCGATCAAGAGAGTGGGGACCTGCAGGCATTTTCGGTCGACGATTCGTGCCTTCAGTTTGGGCGGCTGACTCCAGTGCAACACTGAGGCCCCGGCCCGGCTATGTGCCCAAGGTTCCTACCACTCCTTCAGGGACCAGGTAGTGAATCTGCAAGCGCTGCCCCGGAGGAGGCAGACCCAGCCTTGGCTTTGCTCTGTCCGCACGCAGCACTGCGACAGTACGGATAGAACTCAGAGCTTTAGGACCTCAGAGCAGCTCTTTGTCTGCTACGGTGGACAGCAGAAGGGAAGGCTGTTTCAAGCAGAGGATGGCCCACTGGATAGTGGATGCTATCACCTTGGCCTATGAAGCACAAGGTGTGCCCTGCCCGCTCAGGTTGCGTGCTCACTCCACTAGGGGTGTTGCATCGTCCTGGGCGCTGGCTCGTGGCGCCTCGCTAGCAGACATCTGTAGAGCTGCGGGTTGGGCGACTCCCAACACGTTCGCTAGGTTCTATAGCCTGCGTGTCGAACCGGTTTCCTCCTGTGTTCTCACCTCAAGCGGGTAGTGGCACTGAGAGGCCCTGTTCAGAGTCGGCTTGCGTCCCTAAACGCCTTATTCTCCAGAGAGTTCCCTAACCGGGCAAACCCTGTCGAGTCCTCCAGCACTCCGGTGCCCAGGCGTGGCGGAACGTGCAGGCGCCAGGCCTTTCAGCCAATGAATTCTTGAAATCTGGTGTGAGGCTAGTGCCCATATGAGTGACCCTGTTGGGATCCCATATGTGTTTTCCACGGTATGCTTATTAGAACCGTGTTCCCCAGGTAGACCATGTTCTGCCGTCTCTAATGATGCAGCCTGAGCCATCACAGAGACTTCCATGTGCATTGGGCCCCTACGGGTTACTTCACGTGAGTAATGTCACTTAACCCCGCTGGGAGGTGACTCCGCAGTGTGCCTCTTCCAAGTGGAAGGGCACACTTTCCCAGTGTTATTCAAGTCCTACTGTTTGGGTTGCTCTAGGGACAGCAGTAGTCGACCTTCTCTGTGTAGCCCGGTCCTATCGTCTGCCTTATAGGAAGGATCAGGAGGTCTACACAGGGCGCTGGAAGGGCAGCTCCTGTGGCGCTTTGGTAGGGATCCCAATTGTCGGTCATCCGGCGTGACTCGAGTGACCGACTGAAAGGGAACGTCTCGATTACGTATGTAACCCTCGTTCCCTGAAGGAGGGAACGGAGGCGTCACGTCCGTCGCCACAGTTGCTGTACCACCGCTGGGCGGCCGGGTCTCTGGCTCGGCTCCTCAGCGAAAACATGATTAAATGCACCGGCTGCCTCTTATACTCACGCTGTGATCAGCGGCAGCTGGATGCAATGATCGCATGCCAAATGTCCATTGGCTCGTTTAGTTACACTCGGTGGATAGGTCTCTCTGGCGAGATCCCAATTCGTCGGTCATCCGACGTGACGTCTCCGTTCCCTCCTTCAGGGAACGAGGGTTACATACGTAACCGAGACGTTCTCTGATCAAACTTTGGATTTTCTTGCTGTACATATGTTGTATGTATCCTATGTAAATGTATCTCTTTTATTATTTTATGTTAATATTTCATTATTATTATATTCTGTCAATCTCTATTTATATTGTATGGAGGTATCACTCTGCAGGACTCATATTTTAGGAGAAAAAATATCTTATTGAAAAACCTCTTGGGATCCTGATTAGCATAATTTTGAAGAATCCCCCAGAGATTTAGAAATGGACATAATATTTTGACTGAATAATTGGTGAGAAAATGAGTGATGTGCATTCTATTTTGTAATCAGATGCCAATTATACAAGTGCCAGTGTATAGCATTGCTATCAACAGTGTTCTCTTCACTTCTGTATTTCAGAGTTAATGAAGAGGACAGTCATACTGCAGAATAATTTCCACATTTTACTTGAAATTGTAAAAAAAAAAATAAAGGCAAGTTATGAGAAGGAATCATCTCTATTTTGAGCCCGGTCTCATGAAAATGTGTAAAAATAGTATGCCAAATAAAAAGAAAACCTTGTGGTATTGAAATGCAAAAATTGACTTTGGCATGCATATGATACACACGTGTTTGGCATGCATATAATATAACATTTGTTGGCATGCATATTATATGCAGTTATATATATATATTCTTATTTGTTTATTTAAAGTCTGTCTAAAGTTTACAGACGGTGTTTAAAAAGTTAAATCCACATGTTTACATATATGTTTGTTACAGTGACTTTGAACTACCTAAATACTGAGTGTGGTAAAGCAACAGATTTGTTTTTAGATTTCTGCAATCTGCTTTAGTTTGTATGATTTGTTACTGTCTTTCATATTCATTTTACACCAGGCTTATTTGTCATAATTATTACACGTTTACAAGGCTGGAAGTTCAACAAATCAGTCAATATACTACTTTGATTGTTGTTGTTAAATAAAAATGTCAGTCATATTACTTCATACATCATCTAATTTCATCGTAACATACAGGCCTGGCCTACAGAAAACATTTATGTTTAATCTATCTAATATTGTGTTGTTCATACTATACAATGATTTATTGCTTGTCTTTCTTGAAAAATACAGAATATAAAGAGCTTTAAAAAAATATTGCATATTAAATAGCAATCGCAATATTGGTAAAACAAAATTGCAATTCGATTATTTTCCAAAATCTTTCAGCCCTGACATATGATACACATCTACCCCACAACCCTAATCCTACCCATTGCGTAGTATAAACGTGCCAAAGACAATTTTTGCATTTCAATACCTCAAGTTTTTGTTTTTATTTTTGTGTACTATTCTTACGCACTTTCGTGAGATTGTGAAATTTGGATGTTTTACATGTCAAAGCATTTGAAGTGAATAAATTAGTCTTCATTAGCTCACCTGACAAAAAATAGCATCACAGTAACATATATATGCCAGATGGCTCATTTTCAGTCGGAATAACTGTCAGACCTCCGAGGGTGAGTTTTGATTGAGTAACTTGTAGATTTCTGCTGCTCGAGATGTGAACTGTTTCAGACGGTTCAGTCTGATTTGGTCAACTGGTTCAACCAGTTCACAAAAATAAGTGGTTCAGGGCTCTAGACTAACTTTTTGCACTGGGTGCACTTGTGTGCCTAACTTTTTTTCTTAGGTGCACCAGCACAAAAGTTAGGTCCACCCAAATTTTGATATAGGCAATATTGACTAGTAAAACGAGTAACTAACAATCTGGTCAACATAAAGTTCTTTATTTGAAGCACAATTCTACAAGAAAGGTAACTTACTGAAAAAGTGTTGGTGCTTAAAGTGCTTCACTGAGCAGAGATTTAAACTTAAAACATCTCAAGATAAATAAAATCTAAATTAAGTGTTTTAAGGGCGTCAAACTGAACATCTCGTGGCTCAATGTATTATGGACTATCCTCCATTGCAGTCACATGCCCCTCGGATGGCCAACTCCTGTAGTTTAGCTTTCTTGATCTTTGTCCTTGGCTAAACCAGCTGGCCACACTCTCTCTAGCATCAACATCTTCCAGACTTGGCCCTTCTACACTGAGTCTTATCAGATCTTCCACTGTGTCTGAACGAAGGGATGCTCTAGTGCAGTGCTTCTCAAACCCCCTTAAACCCATAAAACAATCCTGCGCCCATCCCACCACAGACTACCAAATAATTGCACTAAACATAATGAAAAAAAGTATTTACAGTTTTATAACCAATTCTTACTATGCAAAGAAGTATACTTAGGCCTTTAGTGTTATGTTAGAAGCATTTTATACTCATACCTTTTCTTGATTTAATATTTAGATTTTTTTTAGCTTTATTTTCATGTAAATGTTTAGTTTTCAAATGTTGTATGCATTTGTCATGTTTATTTCATGTCTTTATCTTCTTAAATGTGTGTATATATGTATAGTTTTAACTTTTAATTTTAGTTACTTCTTATTTGTAAGTCGCTTTGGATAAAAGCGTCTGCTAAATGACAAAGTAAAGTAAAGAAAAAATAACTGTTCTGTCTAATCGTCTCTCTGTACTCATACTGTATTTTAATGCAGCCAAATTCTCAATAAAACTGTTTTACTTTATATATTTGACTGTTTATGTTGTCAGTCAACAGGATAAATATGAAATAATGACTGAAACACGTCCCTTTAAGAATTCATAACCAGCTCCCCTTCCAAGAAGCTAGTCTGCACAAAATACTAATTTATAATTGTATTGAGCCGTTGTCTGATGAAATCAAATAAGACACAATATAAGACAAGACAATTCCAGTGCTGTGATTTCTTCTATATTTGCATGTACATTTAGAGAAGCAATAATATCTGTTTTAACTGAACGGGCTCCTCTCAGACGCTTGCTGAACAGAGCAGATGCAGAGAAAGCGCTCTGATCTCGCTGTTGTTGGCGATCACAGAGACACTCTGAGAGACTCGATTTGTCACTAGTTGCTTTTTTTGGAAAAAAAAAGTTTGAGAATGCTATTCTCATTCTACAAATGAGAATAGCACATTCTCATTTGTAGAATGTGCTATTCTACAAATAGCACATTTGTAGAAAAAGTCTACAAATGTGCTAAATGTCGCTAAGTTGGCAACACTGCACGCATCTCTACTACTCACCTCTTCTCTCTCTGTCTGACAGTAGCAGCACACGTGACGCATTTGTCAACGCCGCACATACATACAGGAATATCTGGACCACGGCCAATCAGAGGGGTCCGCCTTCACTATCTCTGATTGGTTTAGACCACGATATAAGCCTAACGGGAGTGTCTTTTGTTGAGTTTCTGAGTCGCGGATACTTTTTTTCTTTTCTCGAATGGCTGGGCGCACCAGTGCGCCCCTGGGATTTTGTTAGTCGCACCCGTGAGAAATTAGTGACGTGCGACCAAATTGGTCGCACTCTAGAGCCCTGTGGTTCATAAAAAGATTAATTTGTAAACTGGACGTCAATCTGAAATGTTTACCCGAGGCTCTGAACTACAGGTAATAATGTTGTAAATAATGTTCCGTTTCTTGCACAGACCGATTGTTTCGCTTCATAAGACCTTAATATATCACCATGAACCACAGGTATTACTTTTGTGTTACCTGTATATTCTTTTTTGACTCTCAAAGTGCCAGTAGCCACGACTATCAATTTCATGAATAACCAGGGCCCACGATTTTAGCAAAAAACCTTCTTTAATGTTCTACTGAAGAAAAAAAAAACTCATATACATATTGGATGGCTTGAGGGTGAGTCCATTAACAGTGCATTTTCATTTTTGTGTTAACTATCCCTTTAAAATGAGTGTCTTCATCCAATGGTTAAATCTCAGTCTGCGAATGCTTGACCTGCAGTGACCCTGGGATTTTCTCCAGTGTGTAAACTGAAGCTCCACAGAGCAATTTGATGTTTATTTGGTCCCCTTTAGGATTACACAAATTCATAACCATGTCTAAATAGATTTATTTCTCATAACCTCCTACTGTGAAAATGTAATATATAATGCACCCACATTCAGCTTAGTAAGCATTTAGTGCAAGCGTTAATTTTCTGAAATATCCCTCACTCTTTTCCATGCCGTTTCTGAGTGCTGGCATTTATTTAACCACAACTTGATTTACAGCAATGTCAGTGTGCCTTCACCCAGAATTCTCTCAGATGAAAATGTGAACCAATCACCCTCAGTGCTGCATTCATTACATCATCTCAGCTGTTATTTACCATGACAGGTTTATCAATCAGTCCTTATTCCGAGTTTATTCCTCTCCAAAAAAATATTTTCAACAGAAATCTTAGAACTGCATCACTGACCCAAAATCATTATTGAAGGCCGCTGTTAGTGAAAATGCTGAGAAATGAGAAATAACTGCTCACTATAGTATGTAAAAGTTGCCATTTCATTTCATTTGGTGTAAAACATATAACTAAACATTAAGTGGACAAAACTGTGTGTGTTTGTTTTGAACTTTTGTTGAATATATATGTATTTATAGACTTTCATAACTAAGGTAATTAATAACTGTCACACGAATTTGAAACTGTGTCAGACTTTGTCTTCCTCTACCTGTGTTTCCTTACCCTTATGTGCCCATATATGGTCCTTCCTGTTCCCCATCATTAGTTAATTAGTGTCCTTCTGTGTTTTGATTACGTCCCAGGTGTTTCCAGTCATGTCTCCCTATATATAGTCTGTTCTGCCCCATGTGTCTTGTGGATTATTGTTAATGTCAGCGTGTAAGCCTGTGTCGATGTTCTTACCTGTGTTCCTGTGTCTCCTCCGTTTGTCATTCATTAAATACCCGTTTGTCACAATCCTCGTCTCCTCGTTCCTGGATCCCGTGTGCGTGACAGAATAATCCACCCAAACAAGATGGAGTTCACCGGCGTCTGCAGCTCACCGAGCCCGGCGTTTCTGAAGTCTGCCGCTGTCCACGGCTAGCACGAGCCCGTCATCGCTTTGCGGCAAATGGAAGCCTGCTGGTGTCTCTGCTGGCTCCAGCTCATCTTCTTCGCCGCTGGTCCTGTCCAGCCCGTCTTCGCTCCACTGGTTCCGACCAGTTCCGGCGCTACCAGCGCCCCCAGGTACCCTGGGTATGTTAGTAGTTTTGAGGGATGGTTTGAGCCCAGACCCAGAGCCTGCTCCTCGCCAGCGCCCGGTGCCCGCTCCTCGCCAGCGCCCTCCGGTGCCCGCTCCTCGCCAGCGCCCTCCGGTGCCTGCTCCTCGCCAACGCCCTCCGGTGCCTGTTCCTCGCCAGTGTTTTCCACAGCAACCACGAGAGTCAGCGCCACCCGAGCGCCCACGAGAATCAGCGCTTCCAGAGCGCCCCAGAGACTCGGCACTATCCGAGTGCCTACGAGACTCAGCACTTTCCGAGTGCCCACGAAAATCAGCGCTTCCAGAGCGCCCCCAAGAGTTGGTCCCGTCCAGCTCACCTTTGCCTCCGCTGGTCCCGTCCAGCTCACCTTGGCCCACCCTGGTCCCGTCCAGCTCACCTGGGCCTCCGCTGGTCCCGTCCAGCTCACCTTTGTCTCCACTGGTCCCGTCCAACTCACCTTTGCCTCCGCTGGTCCCGTCCAGCTCACCTTTGCCTCCGTTGGTCCCGTCCAGCTCACCCTGGCCTCCGCTGGTCCTGTCCAGCTCGCCTTCTGCGCTTCCCGAGCGCCCCCGAGACTCAGCGCTTCCCGAGCGCCCACGAGAGTCTGCGCTTCCCGAGCGCCCCAGAGACTCGCCACTATCCGAGTGCCCACGAGACTCAGCACTTTCCGAGTACCCACGAAAGTCTGCGCTTCCAGAGCGCCCCCAAGAGTTGTTCCTCTGCAGCTCACCTAGGCCTCCGCTGGTCCCGTCCAGCTCACCTTGGCCCACGCTGGTCCCGTCCAGCTCACCCTTACGCGGGACGCGGGACGCGCCTTTTGGAAGGGGGGTAATGTCAGACTTTGTCTTCCTCTACCTGTGTTTCCTTACCCTTATGTGCCCATATATGGTCCTTCCTGT
Organism: Gymnocypris eckloni scoliostomus; assembly: GCA_027564155.1. Lineage (NCBI taxonomy): Eukaryota > Metazoa > Chordata > Actinopteri > Cypriniformes > Cyprinidae > Gymnocypris > Gymnocypris eckloni. Next base: position 13,520,754 of record CM050412.1, on the reverse strand, counting down.
TCCCCATCATTAGTTAATTAGTGTCCTTCTGTGTTTTGATTACGTCCCAGGTGTTTCCAGTCATGTCTCCCTATATATAGTCTGTTCTGCCCCATGTGTCTTGTGGATTATTGTTAATGTCAGCGTGTAAGCCTGTGTCGATGTTCTTACCTGTGTTCCTGTGTCTCCTCCGTTTGTCATTCATTAAATACCCCGTTTGTCACAATCCTCGTCTCCTCGTTCCTGGATCCCCGTGTGTACCGTGACAAACTGTCAATTATTTTTAGGGTTGTAATGCTTTTATAGGCCTAATAGATTTTAATTATTTACATTTTTGGCACAATGCAACACTGGAAGAAGGGATGCTAACGATCTTACTGTCACCATTGTGTTTCAGTTTAACTGGCATAGACACACACACACACTGTTAAGATGAACTGAGAACAGAGAGAGAAAAAGATTGACATGTCTGAAACATAGCCTTGGGATTTTATTGTATAGCGTGACAGTAGTTTTCCCTGAAAGAGGGGTGTCTGAAGGTCCACTGCTGTCTTCTACAAAGTAAGTGATTATTTTGTGGTGACCCAAACTCTCCTCTATCAGTTCATTGTAACTGAGATGTTGTAAGTGATAGCTTGTCCCTGTCAGTGTTTTCTAGTTACCCGCATCTTTGCGATTTTGAACTAGACCAAAGTCCCTTTCATTCGGTTCACTTCGTGGCCATCTTGGTAACGGCCTGCAGTGTCATGCAAGAGTCGATCCCCCTTTCTCAGTGCCTGATTAAAATTCTATATTCTGTTCACATTTATGTATTTATTTATTTATTTAGGCCTTTACTAAATTCTTTTTACTTCACGGTAAACATGTAAATACATTAAATGACCCCTTTAATTATATACAGTTGATGTCAAAAGTTTACAAACACCTTGCAGAATCTGCAAGTAGTATGGGAAGTAAGAGGGATCATACAAAATGCATGCTATTTTTTATTTAGTACTGACCTGAATAAGATGTGTAGTCCACAAGAGAAAATAATAGTTGCATTTACAAAAATTACCCTGTTCAATAGTTTACATATGCTTAATTCTTAATACTGTGTTGTTACCTGAATGATCCACAGCTGTTTTTTTAATTTTTGTTTAGTGATAGTTGTTAATGAGTCCCTTGTTTGTCCTGAACAGTTAAACTGTCTGGTGTTCTTCGGAAAAATCCTTCAGCTTCCTAATAACACAGTATTAAGAATTAAGCGTATGTAAACTTTTGAACGGGGTAATTTTTATAAATTAAACTATTATTTTCTCTCATGTAAACATCTTTTATGTGACATGTCTTATTCATACAGATCATACAGAATCGTAATTTGTATTTTTATTTTTCTTCGAACCAAAGCTTCCTCAGCTCTTAATCCCTTTTCACATGCAATTAAAATCTCTCTCTCTTTCTCTCACACACAGCTTGTGCTTTGAAATGAGATCACAGGGTGGCTTGTTCAACAGAGGTTTGTGCGGAAGTGTCATTCAGAACAGCGTGATACACTAATGGGTTTCAATTTTTGTTACACCCCACCACCTCTGAAACTAAAACAGCCTTTTTTTTTTTTTAGTTTATTTTTACCCTGCATTACCATCATTTGATTTTCTGTCAGTATCGTTGACAACCTAATAATACTGAGTAATATAAATAAAAAAATGTATATATATATTCAAATAACAGATGCTTTTGCCCAAAGCAACTTAAAATGAGGAAAACAGTCAGGGTTCTGTCACTTCAGTCTTTGTCCGACATGTCAAACAACCCATCAGAGTTTGTTTCATCCAGCGTCACATTTCGGGGCATGGAAATATCACCACAATAACAGACCGGTGTGTAAAACTCTCGGACGTATTTTAAAGATTCTATGCTGCAAACTTTTAGTTGATCCTGATAAGCGCTCGTCGTCACAGTTGTAAACACGACAACTTTCTTCTTTCGCGAGGGGGTTTGGCGTCACGGCATCTTTGTTTCCAGGCAGAACGTTTAAGAACGCGACACACATCTCCCAGAAATCCTGTATAATTCAACCAATCCGATGACAACTTCAAAACTCCTGAAGTATTTCCACTTTTGTGTGCCATATGCATCAGACGTTCAGCCAGTGGTCCCTGGTCGTGACGTCTGAGGTTGAGACTAGGAAAAATGAATTGTTGAGCGAATCGTTTGTGAGTCGTTAAGCAAATAGGGTAAAAATAAATGCATATTATAAGACAATGAAAGATTTTTTTTTTTGCATGCTTGTCAACCTGTTGTTGGGGACTCCCGAAACCAAAATATTAACCTTTTATTACCCATAATAGGGGCACTTTAATTTATCTACTAGTGGTCTGTCTGCTAATAAAGATAAAGTGTCCCACTAATAATCATAAGAGCTTTTCCAATTTCATAGTCAGGCACAATTGTGTCATATTGTTTTCTCTCTAAGTAACTTGAAAGTTCCACTCAGGAAGGTTTTGGAATTCTCAGGTGTTCCTTCAGAAAACGGTGCGGTTATCTGTTATCCAGCAGAACGCGGTCAGAGGGCCACAGCATGAAGCCGATACAGGAATTAGAGGAAGTATTTCAGAACACTTGCTGTACAATCGGAGATCTCTTGCTCAATCCCTCTGCTCTGCAATTTGAAACTTGCTGTCATGGGCATTAGAGCAGACTTCAATCCATCCTGCGCTGGCGCTCAAAGAGCCGGGCAGACTGGAGGAAATTGATCAGCACTGTAGTTAAGATTGGGAGGTAAATATAGCAGTGTGTTGGAACGCTACACCAGGAGATAAGAGTCTGAGTGCTGTGTGATGCCTACCTGATGTTACAAGCTTTATTTTGGAGTCACGAGGACACACACACACTGAAAACTAATACATTGATCATGTAGTTGCTCAGCACACTGTACATGTGTCTTTGCATGGATCCAGCTGCCACTCAAGGGCATTGCTAGACACAAACGGCATCCGGGGTTTAGGCTATTAGTGTCATATCATAATGCAAGGATACCTATGAGATAAATAATGCATAACAGATTCTTAAAAAGTGTCAATATAAATCAATATATATACTTTATTCCTTTCATTTGTTATGGTCGGTAAGATTTAAAAAATATTTTTGAACAAAGTCTCTTATGCTCAACAAGGATGCATTTATTTAATCAGAAATAGAGTAAAAACAGTAATTATGGGAAACATGGAAGTAATCATTTTAATAATTGTCATTTTTAGCATCACTCAGTGTCTCCAGTCTTCAGTGTTACATGATCCTTCAGAAATCATTCTAATATGCTGATTTGCAGCTCGATAAATATTTCTTATTATTGTCAATGTGGAAAACAGTTATGCTATTCATTTATCGGTTGAAACCGTGATTCTTTTTGTTTTGTTTTTACTTTCAGAGTACCCTGCAGTATTATTTTGGTATTATTTATAAACCATTACAGCTTTTATTAATATTTTGAATTAGCTTCTATTTTTATGCTTTCAGTTTTCTTTGTAATTTTATTTAAATTTATAGTAATTTTATTATGTGCTTTGATTTGTTTTATATTAATATTTAGTTTTATTATATTACATTTTTCAGTTTTAGTTTTTATTTATTTTTTTCCACTTAGTTCATTTTAGTGCTTTAAAAATAATAAATGAATAAAAATCTTTGCAGAGATGAAATTGGTTACATAGCCAGAATTTTTGAGATGAACAAGGTTTCTCAACATGTTGGACGGGGAAAAATATTTAATATTTATTAAACATATTTGTAATTAAAAGAAAATGATAACTGACAGTGATATTCCCTATAAAGTAGAAGTGCCCTTACAAAAGAAAATATATTTCCTTATACAGTACATTAATGATAAATATATTAAATTATTTAATGCATATTGAAAGTATACTGAATGATATATTGTGATAATGCATTACAAAATATTGAATAATGCATATGGAATTATATTGAAAAATATGTGACAGTATATTTACTTATATGTTATGTTATGTACTTAATATTATCTTAAATAATACACTTCATAATATATAGATATTTTCAAACATATGTGTACTATATGTAACCGAGCGATACTCTATGCTAAAATCCCATTCACGGTTTGTACCCACAAATAACTGAACACAGCAACGCGTTCAATAGCCCATAATGAAAAAGAACAGAGACGTGACCTTCAAGTTCAACACTTTTATAACCAAACAGTAAGTATTGCTTAGATGGATACTCAACTTTATTAAAGTCTAAGAAAAGGAGGAATCTTTAAAAGATCTGGACTTTAGGCCAATTATTAAGTTATTAGACCACTATCTTAACGTATATAGTTACCAAGCCTGCTGGAGAGAAGACAAGAATCAAAGGCCACAGATCTGCGTAGAACCACATGCACTGATAACCAAACCAAACAGCTTTAAAAGCGTAGTGAATCATACAAATAGCGTTACACTCAATTCAATACCCATAGTGCAGTAAATCTCACACCACCATGCAGTGAAGAAAGGAACCCGGATGACCCCAGAGGAAAACACTCCATGCAGGCTGGGTCCTAACACAGAGAATTGTTAAACAAACCCAAACGGTTGGCAGAAACTAGACTCAGCTAGCGAAATCGATTAAACCATAAAAAGTACAGCAATACAAAAGTTATAACAAATACACAATTTTATGACAAAATAAATCATAAACAAAACAGCAGGGCCTAGACATCAGAGTTCCATGTGCATAGAGCTCCACAAAGAAATATCTTTCAAGTACAACAAAACAAACTAGTTAATCTAAAATGCTAATGCAACACATTAACGAATACAACACTTGACCTAACACATGTTGATGTTATAAACATTAAAATAAAAATCCACATCAATGACCATGATAATCCACTGCAGTACTACAATCCAAGGGTGTGCGTAATTTATGATAAAATGGGATAGCTACAACACAGCTGCTTACAGGCTAAGCCCGAGTCCACAGTTAATACAACTGTATTAACAGCGCACGTGCTCACACTCCTGTATCAAGGGTTATCTCCCGCGCTTAACACCAAAATAAACAATAAATAAAACAAACGTCTTTATACAAATTTACAGCAAAGCAAAAGCCATGCTCATACATCACTATTTAAAATCATGACACCGGATATAGCGAAGTCAGAACATCAAGTCATTACGCAAGCCACCATATTGCTAGAGCAAAATAAATACATGCCCAACGCACCATCCTTATTAACTCGGTCACAATCCACCCCTTTCTGTGTCCGCTTCAGCACTAATATGTGACAGTTAATAAGGATGAACTGGTCACATATATATCATTTGTTTGATGTCAGGTTAATTTTAAATAAACATATGGAACCCTCTTTCTGCCACTGAATAAAACATGCAGTTTTATCCCATCAGTCAGCCTCAAAATTAATTATAAATCACAAAAAAGTCTTTTTGTAGCATTTTTGCATGACAACTATATGAGATTCGTGAGTCGATAGGTGAGAAAGACGGTTTTGATGATTTGCTTAAGTTGGGTTTGAGAGCAAAAGAGGAAGTTTAAAAACATCAAGACAGTATCCCAGCGATAAACATTGATTTCAGAGAGCACTTCCCAACCCATTTTTACCAGGTTATCCTCAGATTCCATTGAATTTTGATTTTATAATACTTTTAGACAGCCTTTTCTTATGAGGACAGCTATTAGATGATTTTTATTTGTAAACATACAATTTTGAGGAAGAACGATGATCATTTTGACAATCTTCAAATGTTTGAAATGATAGTCAAACCTTATGAAAGATTATTTTACAGAAAGTTCAAGCATGCTCGTGAGGATGGAAGCAGCATATGGGTGTTTCTAAAGCAACTCAGCGTCATCGCTCATCGGGTTGAAATCTAAGCTCAGAATTGATTCTGAAATTCTCAGAATCTTTGAGAGAGTCATTTCTCCGTGACAGAAGCGCTGCAACAATCGTAATCATTGAATATGGACATCAAAGTTGCTATTTGCCAAATTCTCCATCGAGTTCAGCCGTATTCATCCTGAAATAACCTGTTCAGCTTTCATAGGCGCAAAAAACGAGGGTGAGACCAGGCCACGCCCGATTTCGCAGGCCCGCCGGGCGGCAGCTCAGCTGTCCGGCACGAAAAGCGTAGCAAACCATCTCCTTTTGATCAAAAATCAAATCAAGAAAGGTAATTTGTTTATATTTTCAACCTCTCTTCACCTATCCAACCTGCTGTCTCCTGCAGTACCTCCACCTCAGGATTTCCCAGGCCAAATCCCCTCGAACCCTTATTCTTAGACCACGCGGAAAACCAGTCAGTCGCACCTGGTTTCAAAACAGCTCAAGTCCGTCCTGCTATCAGCGGAGCAACAGCCATTTCGCATCGGGAGACGCCAAGCGCCCAAAAGGCCTCACTAAACACCAAATCCAAACCTTAGGTAGATGGTCTAGAAGCTTTTCAAAGCTACATCTGAACGGACCAGTTCCACATCAAATCAGCCCACCAAACTCGCTTTAAACCCGTGCGAGCTTTCCTGGCTTTACTTACCTGTCAAATCACACGCTTGGCTCCTCCTGATACCACCCACTTCTGTCCGAGCCTCCCAGCCAAAACTTGTGAACCTTGTGGCGGAGAGCACCCATCCAGACTGCGAGCTTCCATCTCCAGTCTGGTGAAGGCAGTGCCCGGCTACCCAGCTTACCTTTCCGTCTTTACCTGTCCGACAGTGAGTCTTAATCATCGGACGCCGGTCAGCACCCGCCAGGCGACCTTACCTCACCACGGCCGGCGAGGCTTACCCATCCAGACACAGTATTTTCCTCCGTCGGATGTTGGCAACCTCTGGCACAGCTTGTTTTGTCTTTACCTGTCCAACACAGCGAGTCTTGATCTCCGTTGGACGCCGCGCGAGCTCCCGCCAGACAACCTACCTTTCAAACCTGTTGCTTAACGAGGCTTACCCGTCCGACACGGTGATTCAAAACCAGTCGGACGTCGGCGGAGCCTCCGGGACAAACAGCCTTACCTTTTCAAACCTACTGCCCGACCAGGCTTACCCGTCAGCCGATTCTGAAACCAGTCGACGTCACAGAGCCTCTGGGACAGACAACTTTCCTTTTCCATCCTGCGGCCGGCAAGTACCCAACCACGCGGTTGACTGCGAGGCCTTCCGACCCTCTAAACTTTGCCTTTCTGTCTAAACCTGTCCGACTCGGTGAGCCCCGATCCGACGGACGGGCGAGAGCACTCGCCAGACAATTTAATATTTCAAGTCCTAAGCTCGGCGAGGCTTACCCGTCCAACACAGCGGGTATTGTGCCCGTGACGTCGGCGAGAGCCTCCCAGCCAGACAATCTTACTATTTCAATGCGAGGCTTACCCGTCCAACACAGCGGTATTGTGCGTGCGAGACCTCCCAGCCAGACAAACTTACCTTTCAAGTCTCACGCCGAGGCTTACCCGTCAATACAGCGGGTATTGTGCTCCTGGACGCCGGCGAGAGCCTCCCAGCCAGACAAACTCATCCTTTCCGTGCCGCACCACGAGAAACCCCGCCGAACGCCACGTCCGCCGCTCAGGCAATCTTAGCTTTCAGTCCACTACCGGCGAGGTTCAACCGTCCGACACAGTATTGATCTCACGCCGGATGCCGCAGCCTCGGCTGGACAACCTCACCTTTTCCTCCTAAGTCAGCGTTAACCCATCAAACAGGCGGGCACGCCCGCCAGTGGGATGTCGGCTAAGCATCCCGACCAAAACTTTACCTTTCCGTTTCACCTGTCCGACACAGTGAGTCTTGATCTCGTCGGTCGCCGGCGAGCACTCCCAGACAACCTTTTTTCTAGTCCCACGCTGGCGACGCCACCCAACACAGCGGGTATGTGCCCCGTGGGCGTCGGTGCTGCGGGCCGCCCACTTGGGACAGACTAACCCGTTAGACTCAGTGAGTATTGGCCTCACCGTGAGTTCGCCAGTCTCAGTCACCCATCTACCGTCCGACGGCGACGAGGCTCAGCTGCTATGTCCTCATCCGCCCGCCGAACACCATTGAACTGTCTCTGCTATCCTCAAACCTTTTCCCCGCCTGGCGAGGCTTACCCGTCCGATGTCCTAAGTCTAAATCTCCCATCGGATGCTGCCAGAGCCCCAGTTCGGGTTTCTTTTACTCGTCGAGACGATCCGCCGGCAGCGTAGCCTTGGTCTCATGTCATGACGTTGACGCTGGTCTGGTGAGCTCCTATGCTTGCCGCCACATGCGACGCTCATCCATTCGATGCCGTGAGTCTCGATCCCGTCGGATGTTGTGAGAGCCTCCTTGTTCGCCCAAACTTTTTTATCTGCCTAGCCGAGGACCCATCCGTCCGGAGGGGTATTGTGCCTATCGGAGGCTTCATGGGTCCTCTCGGCCAGATCCGCCCTCTGTCCTCTGATTAGCAGGGGCTGATGGCCAGTAGGGCCGGTACGCCGACTGTGAACTATCCCACTGCAGGCAACTCGGGTCCTCCTGGCCAGGGCTCCAACCACGCTGCTCCTCCATGGCAGGGCTCACCCGTCCCAATGCGGTGAGCCATCGCTGGGCCTCGGTTAGCCCTCCCGACCGGGTCGCCCCAAACCACGGTCACGGCGGTGGGGCCCACTCATGCTAAACCGCTCCCTCAGAGCACGACCCCCGCCTGCCAAGCCACTCAACTAGCTCCCGCCAGATGTCAAGCGATTTGGGGGTAAATCTTAGTCTGGCTGTCCACATTCTATTGCTTTTGGGGTTCACTGGGCCATTCTGCCAGGGAGCCCTCCCCAGGACAGCACGCCTACAACGTATTACCATACACGCCAACACGCACACGTTATCGTTAGTAGATGTAAGTGTGAAATCGTGAAATGAAGTTTAGACACGTAGTTTTTAAACTAAGTTCGGGAGGAGCACGCCAGATACTCAGGCTACTACAGGTGGTACACAATCTAGGTAATCAGCCTTGGACATAAATACAGCTGTCTTTCCATCTAGTCGACGGTTAAGCAGCATCCCTCCACCACCCTTCTCCACCAGTATCACTAGATTTCTAATCATTGGGGTTCACTGGGTTCGGGCCATTCCGGCAGAGCCCTCCCCAGGACAGCACGCCTACAACGACCATACACGCCAATACGCACGTTATCGTTAGTAGATGTAAGTGTGAAATCGTGAATTGTCTGTCAGTATCGTTGACAACCTAATAATACTGAGCAATTGAAATAATAAAATGTATATACAGTGGAATGGAAAGTATTCAGACCCCTTAAATTTTTCACTCTTTTATATTGCAGCCATTTGCTAAAATCATTTAAGTTCATATTTTTTCCGAATTAATGTACACACAGCACCCCATATTGACAGAAAACACAGAATTGTTGAAATTTTGCAGATTTATTAAAAAGAAAACTGAAATATCACATGGTCCTAAGTATTAAGACCCTTTGCTCAGTATTTAGTAGAAGCACCCTTTTGATTTAATACAGCCATGAGTCTTTTGGGAAAGATGCAACAAGTTTTTCACACCTGGATTTGGGGATCCTCTGCCATTCCTCCTTGCAGATCCTCTCCAGTTCTGTCAGGTTGGATGGTAAACGTTGGTGACAGCCATTTTAGGTCTCTCCAGAGATGCTCAATTGGGTTTAAGTCAGGGCTCTGGCTGGGCCATTTAAGAACAGTCACGGAGTTGTTGTGAAGCCACTCCTTCGTTATTAGCTGTGTGCTTAGGGTCATTGTCTTGTTGGAAGGTAAACCTTCGCCCAGTCTGAGGTCCTGAGCACTCTGGAGAAGGTTTTCGTCCAGGATATCCCTGTACTTGGCCGCATTCATCTTCCATCGATTGCAACCAGTCGTCCTGTCCCTGCAGCTGAAAAACACCCCACAGCATGATGCTGCCACCACCATGCTTCACTGTTGGGACTGTATTGGACAGGTGATGAGCAGTGCCTGGTTTTCTCCACACATACCGCTTAGAATTAATAAAAGTTCTATCTTGGTCTCATCAGACCAGAGAATCTTATTTGTCACCATCTTGGAGTCCTTCAGGTGTTTTTAGCAAACTCCATGCGGGCTTTCATGTGTCTTGCACTGAGGAGAGGCTTCCGTCGGGCCACTCTGCCATAAAGCCCGACTGGTGGAGGGCTGCAGTGATGGTTGACTTTCTACAACTTTCTCCCATCTCCGAATGCATCTCTGGAGCTCAGCCACAGTGATCTTTGGGTTCTTCTTTACCTCTCTCACCAAGGCTCTTCTCCCCGATAGCTCAGTTTGGCGGACTGCCAGCTCTAGGAAGGGTTCTGGTCCCAAACGCGTCTTCCATTTAAGGATTATGGAGGCCACTGTGCTCTTAGGAACCTTAAGTGCAGCAGAATTTTTTTGTAACCTTGGCAAGATCTGTGCCTTGCAATTCTGTCTCTGAGCTCTTCAGGCAGTTCCTTTGACCTCATGATTCTCATTTGCTCTGAGCTGTAAGGTCTTATATAGACAGGTGTGTGGCTTTCCTAATCAAGTCCAATCAGTATAATCAAACACAGCTGGACTCAAATGAAGGTGTAGAACCATCTCAAGGATGATCAAAAGAAATGGACAGCACCTGAGTTAAATATATTAGTGTTACAGCAAAGGGTCTGAATACTTAGGAGGACCATGTGATTTATTTCAGTTTTTTTTTAATAAATCTGCAAAATGTCAACAATTCTGTGTTTTTCTGTCAATATGTGTGTACATTAATGAGGAAAAAATGAACTTAAATTATTTTAGCAAATGGCTGCAATATAACAAAGAGTGAAAATTTTAAGGGGGTCTGAATACTTTCCGTACCCACTGTATATATTCATATAACAGATGCTTTTGCCCAAAGCAACTTAAAATGAGGAAAACGGTCAGGGTTCTGTCACTTCAGTCTAGTTTGTTCATGGTTTTGTGACAGAGCCCTGACATTCCCTTCTTGTCTTGTATTCTGGTGAGCACGCGACTTCGAGTGTGTTCGGATCCCGGCACTCTTGTCTTGTTTCAGGCCCAGTTCAGACACTCATGCTCCAGGTTTGGTCTTGCTGTGGGAGCGTGCGTTCTCGAGTTCGCTCGGGCCGTGCACTCCTCTGTCCGTGTGCATTCATTGTCTTCATTTTGCTTTCTCTTCTTTTGTCTTGTTTTGTATGGCACGCAGCTTGTGTTTTTCACTGGCTGCGAGCTTTCATGTTTGTCATGTTTTGTGTGAACATGCGGCTTATGAGTCTCCTTATTAGCTGCGTGTTCATGTCCCATTATGCACATGGCTAGTGATTCTGTTTTGCTGGCCATGTGCTTGTGTTTTGTTTTGTGTGAGCACATAGCTTTTGTCATAGTTTCTGTGTGCCATGTGCTCTCAACCCATCTTGTTTCCTGATTATTGGTTAATTTACCCCACCTGTGTCAGCTCGTTACCCTCCTTGGTTGCTCCCTTTATAATCTCCTTGTGTTTTGCAGTCCTGGGCAAGTTTGTCTTCGAATGTTAACTGTGCCTTTTCCAGGCTTGTCCGTCTGTTTTGCCCTACCTGCGTAGTTTTTGTTTATTTCATTTCTGTATTAAATAAAGTCCTTTTCCTCCAGCAGTTGAGTCCTCGCTCTCATCCCTTCCACCCACCCTGACAAAAACAAGCAATTTAGTTTGAAGAAGCCAAAATATTGAAGATATGTTAAACATCTTTTATTGAAACGGATGTGGTAAAGACAATAACTTGTGTATACAACAATATTTTTCCAGCTTTAAACATATTTTTATTAATCCGTAATTTTTTTTTTTTAAGAAAAATACACGATGTCAGGTAAATTTCACCCACGAAAATCCTGACATTTTTTTTTTTACTTTCATATCGTTCCAAAGTTCTGTGACTTTCTTTCTTCTGTAGAACAGATATATTGTGAAATTTCTCTGTTTTGTTTGCTTCATATTTACTCACTCTCAGCTAATCCAATATGTAGATGAGTTTGTTTCCTCATCAGAACAGATTTGGATAAATTTAGCATTACATCAATTATTCACCAGTGTATCCTCTTTAGTGAATGGGTGTCGTCAGAATGAGTGTCCAAACATTTGACAAAAACATCACAATAATCCACAAGTAATTCACACCACTCCAGTCCATCAGTTAATATCTTGTGAAACAAAAACTTACTTGAAGAAAAAAAATAAACATTCATTGAGGCATTTAGACTTTGGACTCTCATTCTGACGGCACCCATTCGATATAGAGGATCCACTGGTGTGCAAATTTATCTACATCTGAAGGTGTACATTTTCAGCAACTTTCATTTTTGGTGAACTATTCCTTTAAGTTACGCTCTTCATTGTATTAAAATTGTATTTACTAAATAAAATCAATATTGCTTTATAGGTACAAAAATAAAGGAATTGCTGACCCAAAAATACAAATTCCATTATTTACGTAACCATATGTTGCAAAAAAAAACAGCATTTCTAGAGTTGTGCACATTTAAAAAAATGTATTCGCATATTTGGGCTTAGTGTGATTTCTTACATTATATAGCAGAAAATAAAATGTTAATAGGCATGTGATGTGATCATCTAAACTTGAAGTAGTTAGTACGTGATACAGAGGGATTTGCATTTAAGGTTAGCAGTCAATTACATAATCACGCTATTGTGATTGGCTGAAGATGCTCTGACTGAATCATTGACATGTATTTGATATACATTTTGTCTACATCTGACTTTTAGAGAGGGATGTGTTAAATTGGAAGTGGCACACAACTGGCTCATGTTTCTTGGTCTGTCATTCTATCAGTTATCTGCTTCTCGCTCTCTTTCACTCCCTCATCTATATATATTACTGGAGCGTTAGAAGCCAACTTCTGGTGAGACTTCATTAAAAAACAAAGAGAGCTGTAAGGTAAGATATGTTGGAGAGTCAAAGCAAGTGTAATATTCTGGATCCATCGTACTGCTGCTGTTGTGAATGTGTGGTCAGCTTTGTCCTATTTTCATGTATTTAGTCATTTTACTAACAGTATTACACATCACCAATATAAATAATATTTATTAGTTAATAAAAGTATTAGTAGTTAATTGTGTTTTATTTTTACATTTTCAATTGAAATGTACTAATTTAATGTAACATCATCTTTTACATTGAGTGACAGCATTTAAAACAACTTTTGTGACATAAATATTTACCAATTTTTGCAGATTTTTAGAATATTGAATTTATATGATTAATAAGTTAATTATATGGTTATTGTTTTTAATAAACGACAATAGCTAAATATTAAATGGCATCCCATTTATTCACCACATTTATACAATTTGACATTATTTCAATCTGTTCTATATAATTTCTGGTATCATATTCACGTGGAGCATTTAAAAGGGATATGGAGATGGGGGAGGAATCAGAGGAAAAATATTATAAGGCGGAATATAAGGTGTGATTTTAGGTGAGGTTTTATTTTAATAATTATTTTAGAATTATTCTTACGCCTAATATTTAAAACCTGGACTTCGTCAAATTAACAAAAATATCATACTTTAATCTTTACTTTATAACTTTTAATCTTAACTTAACTTAATATAGACATATTTTAAAAATTTGAATTTTTTTATAGTATATATTTTGAATATATACATGCCATATATATACGATATTAAAACAATTATCATCATTTTATTATAATAATAATAATTATTATTATGGTTCTGTGAGAACTGTAACAGACATATCATAAAATGTCCATATTGGATGCATCATCATACATCCAAAGAACAAAAGTGTAAATATTGCACAAAATATTTCTGAGATCAGGATAGCAATGCAGGATAACATTTGGGCCATGATACGCACATAGACAAGAAGAGACTGTTCGACAGATATGCAAAGCGACCAAGTGTCTTAATAAATACCTAAAAATGCACAAAATCTTTATGTGAGAGAAAGGTTTAGGGGTACAGCTTATTAACTCAGTATAAAATCAACAGAAGTCAATGGAATGTCCCTATCAAACAAATGTGTGTGTTGTGGTAAAGTGAATATGCTTATATGACAATCTGTGTGCTTAATGGACTCTGCTCTAATGGTGTTTATACAGCACTGCTTTTAATGCCTCCAGCTACTTTGTGTTGTGCATCTAGCAGATGTATCTGTGTGTGTTTATGGCTATGTGTTTGCTAGAATAGTACGATACAGCATGTTTATAGATATGTGAAATGGTACTGTACATGTGCATTTTGTTAGCACAGATGTGTGTTTTGGGATTCAATTAAAGGGTTTGTGGTTCAATTTTACAGCCTTTACCGACCGATGTTTTCTTTCCAAAATGACTCCGAATGAACAAACTGGAAAATGTCATGTGGGAGCGAATTGAACGAACAAGGCAAACCAGAGTGTGTAACTGCTTAACTACCACAGTTTGATGTGTCACTGGAAAATTAACTAGCTATTCACAACTTTCTTTTCTGAACTATTTTGGTTCAGCAATTTAGAATTGCTGTTGATGTCACATACTGTAGATAGAGGAGTACTAATGTCTATTACTTAAAGGGGTCATATGATGTTGCTAAAAAGAACATTATTTTGTGTATTTGGTGTAATGCAATGTGTTTATGTGGTTTAATGTAAAAAAAAAAAAAAAACATTATTTTCACATACTGTAAATTATTGTTGCTCCTTTATGCTCTGCCTTTCTAAAATGCATAGATTTTTAACAAGCTCATCGTTTTGAGAAGCGAAGAGTACTCTGATTGTCCAGCTATCCAGTGCGTTGTCATTGGCTGAATACCTAAAGTGTGAGACGGAAATGTTTCGCCCTTCATCGTATTGTGAAGCCGTGTCCCGGCACGATGACACAAACACAATAAAACCCATTATAAACGAAGCATTTGTTGCATCCAGTGGGAACATAATTATTGATTATAATGACTTGTACGGTCTTTCTACGGGTTGCATTGCATCGCGCCATGTAAACATTACCATGTCTGCATTTGTGATCGGAGAAACGACAAACAACAAGCACTACACTATACTGCTCAAAACTTGCATTTGAATCGTCAGTGTCAAATTCTTTAAATAATAAAACATACTTACAGGCTGCACTGCGAGTCAGAAGCGTCAGACTGTCCTTGCAAAGTTGGAATTGCCCCACTTTATAGAAACATTGAGCACAGCTTTCAGGCTATTCCCATTTTTAGGAAATAGTCCTCCGTAAAATGCGCTGCACACACTCTAATATTTTTGTTGAACTGTTCTGGAAAAATTTTGTAAATACAACTTAACCACTGATTTCTAGTTTTGTCCTCTTTTGGAAGCCCAAACAAAGTACTTTCGCATTCACAACAAAACGCCAGGCATTTCCCAACAGGACATGGCGCCGGCGGCAGCAACAATGCTACAGCAATAATAATAGTGCCGTCTTCTTTCTTTGCGTATACATTTGGTGTTATGCAAATCTTCCCACACCGTGACGCAAACATGTGGGGCGTGTTTGAATAAGCCGTTTAAGGAGGGTGTGGTTTAGTGCTGTGTATCATCAGCAAAGTCACGATACGATACGTATCATGGGCAGTCGTGGCCTAATGGATAGAGCGTTGGACTTGAAACCCGAGGTAACCCAAGGTTGTGGGTTTAAATCCTGGCTCCGGCAGGAAGTGTCCACGACTGAGGTGAGACCCTTGAGCAAGGCACCGAACCCCCAACTGCTCCCCGGACGCCACACAGTCGGCTGCCCACTGCTCCACTTGGATGGGTTAAATGCAGAGAACACATTTCACTGCTCATTATACTCTGTATAATTGTGTATGTGACAAATAAAGCTCATCTGAGCTTAATTCGTAATTTGTTTGTATTTGTATCAGGATACATAGGCCATGGTACGATATGAGACATATCATGATACGGGACTGCACTGAATTTTACCTCAGAATAATTTAGTAAAACAGCTGTTTATTAAACACTGCATACTATAGTGCCAGTGCTAACTAAAGGCAGAGCAGGCAATTGACCTCTGCATTATGAAGGGCCTCCATAACCGTACCACAGTACAATATATAGGTTAAAGCATATGTTCCATATGCACTCTCCACCGGGTAAAATATTCTGATTGTTTCCATCTTGTTTTTAAGCCCATGAATAATAATATACTCGTTCTAATAAATGTATGTTGTAATGTACTCATATTAATATATACAAAAAAATCATCTTGACATTGATGGTAGGTTATCATTGCACAAATTAACGCACTCTCTACATTTAAAAATAAAAATTAGAAGAGTTCAAAACTAATGCGCTGTCTTCACTTTTGAATTCTACCTATGATAAAACTGCACTAAGTTTTGTGAAGGAGGGCCAATGATAGGAAGCCTTTGATCTGTGTTTATGACCAATGTGCATAACAGTGAATGTAAAATACGTATTTTAGTTATCAAAATTACATATTTTGAGTTTTGATAGTTGGAATATAGTCATTGTGCTGCTTTGGGCTGTTTTTAACTGCCATGGGCTAGTTGTTTTCACGCAGACCTGGCAACCCTGGCTGTACGGATCAGAGCAGACGCTTTCAGTTTAGAAGAAATATGACAGTGGGGTATGTATATCAGTGCATGTCCAAACACTGTATAGCACCGACTACAGCAGTAAGCCTATAGTGCAAGATCTGCCCTAATCCTGAAAGCCACTGAAAAATTGGAGGGTTCTTGAACTATTATGTTAACAACAGAAGTTGCAACCATAGTTGGCTAACTATACTTTCGAGAAATGCACCACTAAACAAAAGAACCTTCTGTCTGATTTCAGCATTTCAGTATTGAATCAGAATGCATATTTTCCAGAATTAATCACTGGTATATTATAAAGGTCCAATGCAGATTGTTATTATTTTTCCCTTCTGTGAATTTAAGTTCAGTCTGTAAAATTTTTCTAATTTATGTTTTTAGATAAAGTTCTGTCAACCACAACCCCTGGTAAGATTCACACATTTGTTTTTGTCATAGATCAAGAGCTGTACTTCAAACCACACAACTTTACAATGTTTGTTGGAAATAAAGATTCACTGAGATCAAAATCCCGGTCACTGATATATTATAAAGGTCCAAAACAGATCTAAAACATTATTTAATGAAATGTATTTTTTTTAACTGTAAGTTTTAATTCTTTGGTTGCCAGACATCACATTTGCACACTTTATTTATTTTTTACAATAAAGAAACTATGCTTCTAACCACAGGTCGAGAGCTGTACTTACAACCACAACTTTATGATGCTGCTTACTAATGTTTGTTTGAACTATAGTTTTGGGAAACACCAAAAGATTGAACTATATCGGTAAAGACAAAACTTGCAACAATAGTTGGCTAACAATTCTTTTGGGAAACATCCTTGGACGAGAATCTGCTGACGGACAGTGATTGAACAAAAGTAATGAACCAGGACAAACGTTTCTGGTGAACTGAATTGAAAGATTATAAAGATTCACTGGGATCAAAATCACCATGACTGGTGCCAACTGCTTTATCCCTGCCTTCTTCCATCTCCATCTGTTTCTGCTGCACTGGTGACCATGGCACTACAGTCACATTTCCTTTTCCAATTCAACAACCGCTGGGGACTCAGTAGCCATGCCGCTTTTAACACCCTGTCTTTCCCACTAGGTGGGAAATTGACAACCATGGTCTGGCTGCAATTGCTTATTTCCGCTCTGTTTCCTTTCTGTGTCTTTCTCTTCTGCAGCTTCGATGCCCTCCGCTGCATCTGCGGCACGTCCTACCTGTCCCGCTATCCGCTCGCCTCCCTTTGGTCTCTGATCTTTTGCCTCTTCACATCCCATCTGACCCTCTGCCAGCTTTTAACCTGACTGCGAGGTCGTATCTGTGGGCAATAGCTGTGACGGTTCCAGATCTCACTTCCTTTGTCACTTGCTCCTCAGTACATATTCTGGTACACACAGGTGACTCTTCTGTCCTTTCCAGCTGGCTGAGGTGCTACCAGCTATACCTTATAGCTGGTGCTACCGCTCCCTTCAAGTACGGATATCGACTTGTCTCTCCTCACCTCCTTTTGGAGCTCAGTGTCTATCACGCTATTGCTTATCATGACTTTCTCTCTAAAAATATATCACATTTGTCATATGGCACAAACAACTCTAACCTCTAAAAGCCTTCAGATGTAGACTCATGGGATTTACATAAAGTTTTGAATCACTTGTCTTGTCTTTTAATGTGTTGTCCTTATTTCATTACGCTCAATCTTCAGCATTAATGTGTATCGGTGCTTTTATGTCCCTGAGATTGTTTTTATTACAACTAACTTTTTTATTTTTATTTTAGGTTTATATTAGAAATGTATTTTTGATAATATCTTTAATAAATTATATTGTTTAGTTTTGACCCAGACTTTCAAGCTTAAAATTTGAAAATCCATATTTATATACAATAGTTTTAAAATAATAAGCAACGTTGAAATCTTTATATAATGCGTGGAAATTCCAGCTGTCCCACGGCCAGCAGTTTTGCCCATAAAAAGTCAATTTAAACTTTATTTAAATTAAGTTTCTTAAAGTTTAGATTTATGGACACTTTAATGTGTATTTAATTTGGACCTTGAAATATTATATGATATTCATTTTAATTGTATTAATTTGTATTCATAATATTACATTAGATTAATTTGTTTGTATTATTCATCTATGTATTTATATTTTGTGTAGATATTTTAAATGATTAAATTTCCCACATGGCAAATATTAAAGGTGCTAGCTATGCAAAATACTTAGTCAATGAAACAATAAAATAATCTGTCCTTTTTTCTAATGTTTAATATATAATGTTCATCACAGAATTTTATCAAACAAAATAACCTTGAGGACATAAATGGTCATTTCTTTTTCTAAATGTCTAGAATGATGGTCCTCAAACAACCGCTCTAATATTGGCCAGAATAAAACCTCATTTAATTTCCTCAATATACCAGTCAAACACTCTTAATTCCCAAATCACTTATTCCATCCTCCATATCACCAGTGGATGTCCAGAGAGGTTTTCAGACAAAGTATCTTGGGTAAAATGTGAATAAAATATCTAAGTGATTAATATCTCTTTAGGTGGGACATTAAATTGACCCTAAATACTTACAGTATACATCATATAATCAAATCTGTTTAAAATCAATAATTCCTACTTCCTCTTGTCTGCATTTCTGTTAAATTGGTCAATAATGTTTCATCCGAGATGCAGGCATTAGTGTTGCAGGCTACTCTTTGTGATGAATTGCATTGGAAAATGACATACTTCATTATTATTCAAGTGTGTTTTGTCTTCAGGTGAACTGTCCTGCTCTATTGTGTTCAGCCATCATCTTATAATAAAAGGTTTGAGTTTTCAGTAGACTAAAAAAAAAAACTTTGTTCAAGGCTCATTGAAGATACATTCCTCTAACTATAGTTACACAAAAAGTGTACCTATAGTATACATACAATGCATTGCAGTCAGAGCCGATCTACCTATACGCAGAATACGCAAGCTCTGTAGGGCCCCCGAAACACCAGGGGGCCCCCTTGCTCTCAAAGATGATTTGTGACCCTCTCTGTGGAATCCAGGCTAAAGTCTCAAAATCTAATTATGAGATAACAAGCATCAAAGTTTGATTTCTACCATTACTTTCAATATAATTTCAATATTTGACATGACCTTACTCAGTCAATATTAAAGATATAAAGGTTACATTTTCACAGAATGTTCTTTAATATATGAATGTGTTCAGCACTGTTGTCCTCGCTAGAGTGCGATTGAGATGGTTCATAACACAAATGGCTTTGTGCTTAAACGGTCACACATGGTTGAGGGAGTTAAAACAGTTGATTATCATGATGGTAAACAGCTTGAATCAGTTCAGAGCCAGAGAGTTGCAAGAGGGAAGAGAAGAAAAACGTGACAACCGTCCATTGTGCAATGGATGGTGTTGAGTTTGCCGATGCGGCTGATGAATCAGATTGTCCGTATGGGGCGGAGCTCCACCCATGTCCATGGTTTCATCAAGGCATTTTCAATCAGAAAAGAATAACTTTTGATCACCTCATTAAAACTTTTATCAAGTTTACACATTTATAATATCACCACATCGTTATAGTACTGATTCATGAAGTTTTGCAACCATTCATAAATGGCGCAAACACTGCAGCCTACACATTCCAGGTTAAAGCACGATTAGAAATCAGCCCCTTTTCCTAAATTAATATTCATGGGTTCCACAAGCATAGGGAGAGAAAGAGTACACATGGGTCATGTTGATGCCATATTTGAGCCCAGCAATGGTCCTTCCGCTTAATCCATATCCACTGTCTGCTTTGAGAAGCTGTTCCGCACATTCCTTTCTGTTCCACAACATGGATGCCAAGGTCTTTCAGCAGTCTGATGGTGGAAGAAGCCACAAAACCTCTACATCCCACTTCAACCGGATAGACTTTAGAGTTGAATTCCTGCCGATATGCTGGTTACAGTGTGTAATATCTCTTTAGGTCCTGTTGAATTCTCCCATGGGACTGTGAGCTCTGTAGTATACATCAGACTATCAATGTTAGAGGGGATCCAGAGTAATTCCTACTTCCTCTTGTCTGTATTTCAAATTGGTCAATAATGTTTCAATCCAGATGCAAAGGCATTAGTGCCAACATCGTAGGCTACATCTTCCAGATGAATGGCTAGTTGTCCAACATACTTCATGATTATTCTGTCCCTCTTTTCGGATGAAGGTTGGGGCCGTGATGGAACTGTCTGCTCTCAGGGTCAAGTGTTGGTGGTATTCATCTTATCTCAAGAGTTTGAGTTTTCAGTAACCTCCAGGTGTATCGGCTCATTGAGGCTGGTCTTACAACCGGTCAAGATATGTTATGAGAGTCGCTGGAGTTGGGCAGAGGGTACAGATTGGGTCCTCGCCATACCAGAATACTGGTGGAGTTTTTTGTAGGGATGGAGCACATCATAGGGGGTTGCTCTGATAATGAAGCTGATGTTGTGACCTCTCTTTCCCAAAGTCTCCTCCAGCTGAGCTTTCCTCTCCAGGATTTCCCACCTCATCCATTGTCCCTGCTTGACAAGAGAGACCTTACTCAGCTATTACACCTCCTCCTGGTGACATTTCCTCACCACCATGTTTCCTATATGAATGATGTTTTTGTGTAGAAACAGCAAATTACAAAAAGACCAAAACCTCCTTTTTCAACTGGACGTGCCCCACATTTCAGTTTTGAATTTGTCCAGGGCTGCTATGCTGAATGATCATTGGATGGTGTCGCCCTTTCTACGTAAAAATCAGTCAAATCATGCTGAAGGTCGTGAAAGTCTCTTGCTCGAGTCCTTCAAAGTCATCTGGAGTCTTAAGAGCACTTGTACGTAAGGCTCGTGAAGAGCACTGTTCAAGGACCCTTTCCGCTAGAGCGCCGATTTGAGATGTTAGTCAGACAGCGTGGGACACCGAGCCATTTCTTCATAAGTACAAAGTATTGTGCTTCGGTCCATCTTCACACAGTTCATGTTATTGGGAGCGTGTTACAAAAACAGTTGATTATTTCTGTGAGGTAAACAGCTGGGGAAAAAAAATTGCATATTTATATTAGATTTGAGCCAATAAATCAATTTATTGATTTAAATAAATCAATAAATCCTCTGAGGCTGGGACTCTAAATAGTGTTCTGTGCCAAAGACCAGTTAAAGAACAGTTAACATGCTTTGCTTGAACTTTCGCCATGGTGGTAGAACTTGTACACTGTTGTCGCTTGCAAAAACACAATGACGGCACCGTGGATGGAAAATTCCAGATTAAGGGACAGTAATATTATAATAAGATCCCCTTTCTATGACAGAGGGGGAGTGAAATCTGAGCGGCTTGTTTTTCACAAGCTTGCAGAGAAATGCTTACCAAAAAATTACTGGGTTGTTCTTTTCATGTTTCATGTCCGATTATAGCACTGTAACACAGAATAAAGTCAGATTTTCAGGATATGTCACCTTTAAAAGTGTTGTAAAACATGAAAAAGCAATGCAAAAAGCCATTTGTCTGTTACAGGCACATATTTCCAATGAGCCCTAGTTTTTAAAAACAATAACCCTGCTAGTTGGGTGTGAATGACTGAAGTTTGAGAACTGCTTTAGATACAACATGCTAAGTAATCAACAATACAGAACATTTGCATGCTATTTTAGTGCTGTAGATTTTTAATGACAAGATGTTAAATGACATATTTGACACATGCTGTCTTAACTCTGTCAGGTTCGAGAATAACAGTTCTCAGAAGCATTAAACTAAAATTAACAACAAATGACAACAAATAAACTTCTTTAGAGCAACACTTTCCAGAGGTTTTTAAACTGATGAGGTGATAAGTTTTCCAACAATAAAAACCTGCTTAAATGTGTTTCTCATTAGCAAAAAATCGTCCAGTTAATTAATGGAATTGATTCACTCCTCCTGAAGCGTTTCACCCTGGTGGCTCCAGCAGTGTGTGTGTGTGTGTGTGTGTGGACTGGTCAGGGCGCACGGCCAGTTCCTGAGCTAAAAGAGGGATATGTAATTAAGACTGCTTTTCTGTTCACCCACTGCCTTGACAACAGATAACTTTCTTTCTTTAAATTTCTTAAAGCCAAAAAGGCCCAAATTTAGCTCTTTCTTGATGTATTCATCAGCTGCAGCGATGGTCTCAACACACACAGGTACACTTCTAATGCCTAAAGTATAGTTTATATTCTTATGTATTGGTATGGGATTTTTTGCAGACACTTATCCATCCATCCATATATCCACATATCCATACATCCATCCATCCTAAAAAAAGTATTCTCGTCACTTCATAAAATTCAGATTGAACAACTTATGGCAGATGGACTTCCATGGCGATGCTTTTCATTCTTTTCTGGACCTCAACAGTGTTAGTTACTTGGCAGTCAATGGGACAGTCACAAGCCTCCTGATTTTTATCTAAAATTGTGTTGCTAAGACGAACAAAGCTTTTTTGGAGTTGGAAAGATATGCGGGTAAGTGAATAATGACAAAATTTACATTTTGGGGTGGAGTAACCCTTTAATACACAGTAAATGCATTCATCCATCCATCTTCCTTCTATCTGTTACTTTTTGGTGATGATGTTTGGGAGAAAATAATATATATTTTAAATATTTTTTTCTCAAATATACAGTGGGGCAAAAAATATTTAGTCAGCCACCAATTGTGCAAGTTCTCCCACTTAAAAAGATGAGAGAGGCCTGTAATTTTCATCATAGGTATACCTCAACTATGAGAGACAAAATAAGAAAAATAATCCAGAAAATCACATTGTAGGATTTTTAAAGAATTTATTTGCAAATTATGCTGGAAAATAAGTATTTGGTCAATAACAAAATTTCATCAATACTTTGTTATATACCCTTTGTTGGCAATGACAGAGGTCAAACGTTTTCTGTAAGTCTTCACAAGGTTTTCACACACTGTTGCTGGTATTTTGGCCCATTCCTCCATGCAGATCTCCTCTAGAGCAGTGATGTTTTGGGGCTGTCGCTGGGCAACACAGACTTTCAACTGGCAGGAAATTCTCAGGCAGAATTGTTTTAGTTTAGTAACTATAATAACTGAGGTCTTGATGTGCTTCACATCTGCTTGTACGAGATGTTATGTGAATGTATTTGTTCAGGCATTTCCAATTATTGCAATCAGATGGTTTCATTTCATAGCTGTACAAAATCTGAAATATTTAAACCCTTGTTGCAGAAGAATGGTTGTGATTTAGGTGAAGCAGGCAGTGCTTTGCTGTTGTCTAGGACACATCAGGACAGATTAGCATTTAGACTACAAATGTGATGTGCTAAATGAATCATTTTAGCCTCCATTTGCACCTGTATTTAGTGCTGACCTCTTGTGATCACCAGAAAAGGATAATAATATAAGGAGAAAATACAAAAGAAAGCCCTCATGTTCATTGAAGCATTATTAATGCTGTGCTAAACCCACATGCACAACTGTACAAGGCCAGAGTAAAGTTAATGCATGGTTGTGCTTTTTTCTTTGTGTGTGTTTGTGTGTGTTTGGATAACATATGGTCCAGAACAGAAGTTGCTACATCACACACATGCACACAAAGGTGCTTCCTCTGATGATAAATGAGTCTGACCCTGTATCTCTCAGCTTGCTCAACGGAAGTGCAGCATGCTGTCAGACTGGTGTGGCCTGGCTGTAGATTCAGCTGACGCACACAAAGCCACAAACTCAGACTCACACACCAATACAAGCGCACTTCTCATCCACAAACAGCCATCTGTAAATGAACAGCATCAACAAACTGTCTAGAGCTTGTGTGCTTATTGTTTTTGGCACATAATAAGGTGTTACATTGTGGTTGCTTCAAGAGAAGTTCAGGTTTCTGCTTCATTTTCACAACCATAGACACATTTTTTTTTCTCCTTCACAGATTACTGTCATTGTCCATAATTTCTCCAATCAGTCTTACACTCTAAAACTAATAATATTACACTCTGATTTAATCATTTACATTGTTTAAAATACAGTACAATTCTTAAATTTGGATTTAAAGAACCTTTTGTGAACAGTTCTTAAAATAACCTTTTTTTGTGTAAGAACATTCTAATAACATTTAAAGGTTTCATAGAAGGTTCTTCATGAAACCATCAATGCTAAGAAATAACTTTTAACTTTTAAGAGTGTAAGAATACACTGGATTGGTCAAAATAACAGTCAAATTAAACAGCACAACCGTAACATTGATAAGAATAAATATGTTTCTTGAGCCTCAAATCATCATATTAGAATGATTTCCGAAGGATCACGTGACACTGAAGACTTGAGTAATGGCTGCATACTAATACTTAATAAATTACATTACAAATTAAATATAATAAAATAGAAGGCATAAATTATAGTTAACAATATTAGTGTTTTTACAGTGTTTTCGATCAAAAATGCACCCTTGGTGAGAATAACAGACTTTCAAAAACAATCAAAATCGTATTGACTCAAGCCTTTGAACCATACCATTAAAATCCATCATACTATGTAATTATTGCATTTAAAACTGTGATTATCTAAACAAGAAGCACAGTCAACCATAAGCTATTTCAATTTTGTGTGTGTGTGTGTCAGTGTATGTTTTTCTATATATTTTTTTATAGTTTATCCATTGCAAGGCATTTTGATTCTGAAATTGTATAAATTCTCAATAAACATCCTTTCCTTTAAAAATGTCACATTTTGATGAAAAAAGGACTTAATTCTTCTGTGATGCATGTACAGTATGTCCACGGTTGGACATTGTTATTAGACAAATAAACTAGCGAGTATTTTTCGAATGCAGTTTACTTTGTAAAAGTTCACAAAGGCCTTAGGGACATTTACATAAGATGCATTCTTGCATTCAAAAACAGCTAGACTGAGCAGAATTGAATGCAGGAAGTCTCAAGACACCAACAGAACTGATCAATAACAGAACCTCAAATATTGATGTTGATAATAAAGTCAGTTTACATGTTCACCAACTGCCCCCTTCTTCTTCAGATAACTTCTTAGTTACTTCAGAAACACACACACACCACTTTTCACTCACATCCACAGCGATTTTTTTACTGCCTACTAGGGTTGCACAGTTTACCGGTACTACAGTAGTATCGTGATACTAAGGGTCCAAAATACTGGCGGTGCCACTGTATTTTTTAAACGGTAGTATCGTCATTACGGTTCTACCATAAGTAATGTTGTATGTGGCCTTTGGGGCAGTCGCGAAAATGTTCGAACACTTGTGCCTGCAAATAAACAATATAGCGTCTTTTTTTGTCCTGTCACCTTTCTGCGGTGCCCTTTAAGCGCACAACATACTGTGTAGAAGAATTCGCGCCTTAAATGCCATATATGGTATTGTGTATTTTCCGAATGCTTCAGTTCAAGCACGCATCTGATATAGTTCCTTTTTAATTTGCAATCGTCTGTTCCTGTGAATACAATTAATTTAAATACAGCGTTTGACCGCGACAATCTCTTAAAAAAGAGCAACTCACGTAGCGAAATATGGAATTACTTCAGGTTTTTACCTGATGAGACTGGAAAACCTATTGATGATGGAAAACCAATCTGCCGTGAATGCCTACAGAGAATTCAAGCTAAAGGGGGAAACACCAGCAACCTCATTAAGCACCTTCGGATGCATCCCACATCTTTTACAGAGTACACGAAGGTTTGTGGAACTTATTTAACCTTCATTTTTGAAGATGTCCTGTTTAACATTACAGTAAGGTGTTCCACATTATTTGCGCTATCTGAGAGAGGGACTGAAAAGATAAAAAAAATTAGCAGCTTAAACACTGCATTTTAAAATAATAACTTTATATATAGTAACGTTATGTATATATCTTTCAGTTGGTCTGTTGCTCTTTTGTCCACCTTCTGGATCAAGTAAATGGTTACGAGAAACTTTGCAACGATCTTTGCGATGAAGAATGCAGTTATATTCACATTTGCAGTCTGTTCTTGTCAGCCCTTTATTCATTTATAATGTTAAAATCAGCTTGTTTCCTTCCTAAATATATCCGTGTTTTAAACGGGTGAGTCAATGATTAAATGAGCCATTCATGAAGGTAGTCACTTGCTTCATTCCTGAAGCGATCAGATGTTTCTGTTGAATGATTCAGTTAATAAATCATTAAGAACGACTGCCATCTACTGGAAGTTTTAGTTTCCCATTTAAGGTAGTCCCATAATTATTTTTTTTTCTACATTTCATATATTTGTATTTGGCATTTAATGTTTAAAACTTTATATATAAATACTAATTATTTATGCAGTTGTAATTGCAGTGTTAATGTCACTTTAAGTGCAGCTTCTGTGCCACTTCTGCAGTTCTATCATGATTTGATTACACTGATTTCATTTGATTAATTAAAAAAATGTAATATTATACTGATTGTATTTGATTAAATTTACCATACTAATGTATTATAATGTAAAGGTAAAACAAATTTCTGTTTTCTATTGTACTGAAAATAAAATTTGAAATGGGCTATTGAATATATCATTTGTTTTATATTCAAAATAAAAAAAAAAAGTTTATGCATTTTACAAACGAACAGAATCCAAGTAATTAATTTCATTTCGTTTTTTTCAGAATCAGAACCATGCTGCCCTAACTGGTGCCCAAAGCCATACAGCTATCCCTGCCACCAGCAAGTTGCAACCCACCATTGACAGCCTCTTTGAGAAATCCAAGAAGTATGAAGCAACATCCAAAGAAGCAGCTGTTCTAAACAGAGCTGTGGCCGAATGTATTTGTCTTGACCAAATACCAATATATACAGTGGACAGGTTTGGATTCAAGCAACTAGCTAAACAGAAGCTAAACAGCAAATATGACCTGCCCAGCAGGAACTTTTTCATGAATAATGAAATACCAAAATTGTACACAGAAACTAGAGAGACAATAAAAGCAGAACTTGAAGGATCTGTTTTTTATGCCTGTACAACATACCTCTGGACCAGCAGAACAGTCTACATGGCTGTAACTGCTCAGTTCATAACAAAGGATTGGCAGATGCAGTCATGGTGCCTGGGCTGT
Source organism: Gymnocypris eckloni scoliostomus (assembly GCA_027564155.1). Taxonomy (NCBI): domain Eukaryota; kingdom Metazoa; phylum Chordata; class Actinopteri; order Cypriniformes; family Cyprinidae; genus Gymnocypris; species Gymnocypris eckloni. The sequence continues at coordinate 13,493,181 of CM050412.1, read as the reverse complement.
ACAGAACTTATTAGTGACCATACAGCAGATAGCCTAAGTGAGGCCTTCTCTGAGATGTTGGGAGAGCAATGGGGGCTCAATTTACATGACCTGGCAGGAATTACAACTGACAACGCTTCAAATAACATCAAGGCCTTCTCTGATAGTAACTGGATTCCATGCTTTGGGCATAATCTTGACTTGGCAGTTCACAAGGGCCTCAGCGTTGATCATGTAAGCAATAACTTATCTCGGCTTAGAAGAACTGTCTCTGCTTTTTCACGATCCGCCAAACTGACAAGACTGTTAAAGTCAAAGCAGGCTGACCTTGGTGTACCACAACACAAACTGATACATGACGAACCTACCCGTTGGGGGTCAGCATATGACATGGTGGAATGCTTTTTAGAACAGCAGCAAGCTGTTTGTGCTGTGTTAGCTGATAACAGAAACAAGTGGCACCTCATGCCTAAAGACCTGGATGTTACTACAATGGAAGCACTGAAAAATGTGCTTGGACCTCTAAGGGAATTTACTGATGCACTAAGTGGAGCATCCCACAATTTCCTCAGTCCTGCCTCTTCTTTGGAAAACTGAATCAATTTTGACTGTGTCTGCCTCTGACACTGACAGCCAACTAAGTTTTCGTATCAAGGATTGCATAAGGTCTGATCTGCAAAACAGATACAATCAGAAAGAGGTACTACAAACAACGTTGCACTGTTGTACATTTTTAGACCCGAGATTCAAAGACACCTTTGTATCTGATGTACAAGAGGTGGAAGCACGGTTTCAGCAGCAGGTTTAGGAAAGCTTGATGCATGCAGTCCCATCAGCGAAGATCCCAAATCAGCCTAATTTCAGGTGTCCAAAGTCAGGGCTAAGTGGACTTTTGGCAGGTATTATGAATGAAAAACGAGGAGCAACGGCACACACAACTGAGGATGATGTTACGGTTTCTGCAGCAGAACCACAGGTAAGATTACAGTGTACTCCATTTTGTATGTTTCTATAAAATTTATTTCAGCACTGTAGCTAATAATGTGAACAGATATGACTTAATTGAATGTTTATGTATTTGCATTCACAGCAAAAGCTAAGGAGGGAATTGGAAATATATCGCAAAATGCCAGAGACAGATGCAAGAGATGACCCAATCAAATGGTGGTGATTAAATGAGGGCAGCTTTCCAGTCCTGTCGTTGTTCGCAAAAAGATACCTGTGTATATCTGCCACGAGTTGTGCATCAGAACGCATTTTTAATGCATCGGGCAATATATGTTCACCCCTCCGTTCAAGGCTGACCTCACATCATGTGGATATGCTGGTGTTCCTGGCCAAGAATCTGCACCAGGTCAAGAAATTGGACACCTAAATTGTAAAGGCACCATCATTAATTTACTCAGAAACAGTAAAATGTTCTAATGTTCTTGAATGAACTTTTCAGATGAATATATGAATTATTCTTATTTTTTCTTCAATTTCATTCTTCAGTAAAATTCAAGTTTTATGACTTTACTTATCCAAATTTAATTCTTAATGCAGTGTTCATACTACCCTGAGGAGAGTTGCAATTTGCATGATTTCCTTACTGTACAGATGAAGTACGTGTGTGGCACATTTAATCAGTTGCTTCATGACTGTTCTTGAGTTTTTCAAAGAGCCAGTTACTCTTTCTTATTAAAAAAGTATTCTGAGGACAATTTGCTCTGTTTTAATTTATATCTGCGCATTTCTGACAATTTTCTTTATTTTGTAGATCTGAATTATGAATTAATACAATATTGCATGGTATCGCGATACTACTTGGTATCGTGATACTTCAGCTGGTATAGTATCGTAACACATGTTTATGGTATCGTGACAACCCTACTGCCTACCAACAGTTCATTTAAACTGCATGCATACAAGCTGCTTTTGACATAGTTACCCACACGCTCATGCACACAGATAAACTCACACTCCTTGCTGATCACAGCAGATGTGTCCTGTAGCAGAAGGTTGAATGTAACATTTTATGCTTCTACATTCTCCCGTTCCCTCTTCATCCATAAATAACGCAGGTGCACACTGTACCACATTTTTACCACCATTTTGCTGTCTGAGACAAATTTCAAGAATGGAAAGAAAAAAGACTTTGTTAGGGTGATGACAGACTCCAAACACTGACTTTTTATGCTTTTCCAGGAGAAACTTTGCTAACATTAGTGTGATTGCTTAACAGAGATGGAAACTCGAGTCTTAGACTTGGATTCGAGTCACACTTAAGTCACATAAATAAAGACTTTGGACTTGACTTTGACTTGCGAACAGCTGACTCGAGACTTGACTTGGACTTGTGACTCGTAAAAAATGCAAGTCATTTGGTATAGAGTTTATATGAATGTATCTCAGAGGAAAGCGGGTCTTAAAAAAAGTTTAGATGGTATTTACTTTTCATCTTGCATTTGTATAATGCATATTAAACTAGTGTTCATAACCGTAGCGCTGCTTTGTTTAGAGCAGCAACCAAGGAAGCAATGTATCATTGCGGTTCAATCGCCACCTACTTGCAGAGAGTCAATCTGCGTTAATTCAGCCTGTCTGCTGTTTTGTTTCGTGCAGATGTTTAATGTAGAATAGTTTAACAAAACTAAAGTCAGACAATTTTGTTTTTGCTTCAAATTTCGAAATAATATAATCCAATTTAGATTAAAAACTGCTCATGCTGGATGTATGCAGCCTCTTTGTTTTGGGTTGTGTTGTGTTTAAAATACAGTGGTTGCCTCTCATTTTGATTTGAAAAAGAGCACAGAAAAAGCCTTAGTTTGTTTATATGAAATTTAGTTCATTTGTGTAATTAATTTGATTAATTGGGGTTTGTTTTATAATTTAGTTTTGTTGTTTGACATATTTCAATTTTACAAAGAAATGTGAGACATTTTATCTGACAATTCGTTGTTGTTGTTGTTGTTGTTAAGAAAATCATAATGTGAAATCAGATTTCAAAACTGATTTAGCTTCAATAACTAGCTGAAAGAACTGTTGCTAATAAATAGAACAAAGACTTGAGACGTGACTTGGACTCCACCTCAAAGACTTAAGACTTGACTTGGACTCCGCTTTAAAGATTGAGACTTGACTTGGATTCCACCTCAAAGACTTAAGACTTGACTTGGACTCCGCTTTAAAGATTGAGACTTGACTTGGACTCCACCTCAAAGACTTAAGACTTGACTTGGACTCCGCTTTAAAGATTGAGACTTGACTTGGACTTGACCTCAAAGACTTAAGACTTGACTTGGACTTGACCTCAACGACTTAAGACTTGACTTGTACTCCGCTTTAAAGATTGAGACTTGACTTGGACTTGATCTCAAAGACTTAAGACTTGACTTGGACTCCGCTTTAAAGATTGAGACTTGACTTGGACTTGACCTCAAAGACTTAAGACTTGACTTGGACTTCGCTTTAAAGATTGAAACTTGACTTGGACTTGACCTCAAAGACTTGAAACTTGATTTGGACTCTGCTTTAAAGAGATCTTTTTTTCTCCAATCAGGATTTCTTCATTTGTATACTGCTAAGAAATAAATTACAATTGAAAATATATTAATACTTTATGTATACATATCAATTCACTGCAGTTTTCAGCTGAATTAAAAAAGTAAATTATAAGCCCAGTCAATGCTGTCAGTCACGACCAAAGTCTTGTAAGTCAAACAGTTTGACATCTATTGATGTTAAACGGCCTTATTTAGCTTTCAGCTAAAGTCAGATGCACACTGTGCATTTTTTTCTTTTATGTAGACTGTTAGCTAATAGGACTACAATATGAGACTTACGACATCAACTGTCTTTCATGTCAGATTGTGTAAAATACTTCACAGCTAAGGACTTTGGTCAAGACTGACACATTGCCTGGCCTTTTCATGTAACTAATCATGTCCCATTCTGACATCCTTATTTGTCAGGGTTGAGGGAAAGGATGAGAGCGAGAACCCAAATGCAGGAGGTTAAAGGGCTTTTATTAAAAAAACAAAACAAACGAAAAAAACTACCAAAATGGCAAAGCTGGATCAGGCAAGGCAAGGCAAGGCAAGAAAGGCAGGCAAGGCTGGACAGGACAGGACAGGAGGACAGGGCAGGCAGGACAGCAGGGACAGGACAGGGCAGGGCAGGGCACACAGACGACATCTAACATAGTAACGAACCCACGGAACTGCAAACACAAGGAGATCAAAGCAAATGATTTAAAAACAGCTGGGGAAAATGAATCAATAAACAGGTAACAAGTAGGGATGGGTCACGATTATCGAATATTCGAATATTCTATTTAATTATAGAATATCGATTAGGTTGTCTTATTTTCTAAAAGGTGTACCAGGGCTTGACAATAAAGACTGTCAATGGCAACGCGTCAGTTGTCACTTACCATATCAGGCCACTGCAGGTGGTCACTAAATTGTATCATTTGCATGTTTTAAGCCTTGTTTGTTTAAAAAATAAGGATTAAAGCATTTTAGCGAATACAACTCAGCACCAGTACATTTCTGCGAACTGGCACTGTCGGCACTCGGCACACATACACACACACACACACACTATGTGTGAGCTAAACGATACAGAAGGCTTTTGATTGCAGGCTGTTTACAATGAACAATAGACCTGTTAAACAATATATTGTGAGAGGGCCGTTTGTTACAGCGTCCCAAACAACTCAAAATAATAAGTTAACAAAACGATGCACTCCATTCGCGCCTCACGTCCTTTCCATTAATGAAGCCGTTTAGCTCCTGCATTCAAATTATTCGTTTTTGCTGAAATAATATCTATTTTGATATATTATATTTATATGCAAAATAGTTGTGCTGTTTTCGTGTTAAATGGGAAGAATTACAGGTTGATGCCACACTTTATTTTTTTTTTTGGCAGAGTAGGTGTAATTTTCACTTTAACTTCAGGCAATGTAACATGATTTTATGATTTACATTAATTTTGACTTTATTCTTAAAATATTATTTATTATTTAGTTATTTATTTGAGAAAGATAAACTGATCAAACTTGCGCTGGCCTGGTATTTAAAAAAATCAAACTTGATTTAACAAACAAAGGATGTTCCAATCATATTTCTAAATTAAATTAATAAAGAAACACAATAATGACCAATTTGCTATTAAAAACCAAAACTGAACTATTTAATTGGCTCAGCTAGAGAGAGAGAGAGAGAGAGAGATGAGAGAGAGAGAGAGAGACGGGCTCAGACTCAGGGAATTCTGAGAATATATTCTGCTCTCGTTCCTTGTTTCAATTCAAAGTTCACTGAACTAATTGTGAACAACGAGCATGACATGTTCATTTAATATATTTGTATCTATGAAATAGGTTATTGTTATGAAGACAGAGTTAAAATTAATGTTCACATAATAAGTGCCGTCATTCAGGCGGCTCACAATATGTTTTAGTAAATAATGTTTTAAGAATGATATTCTGTTTAGCGCGCAATGTTTTACGCTAATATTCATTGATGCATTAATCATTTAATATTTTCTTTTTAATATGAAGCATGTTCATGTGTTTGAATAAAATCGACTGTGTTCTGTTAATAACATTCATAAATGTTATGTTCTTAATCTGTTTCAGCAATCATACTTTACAACCATTAATTTCTCTTGGGTTAAGATAGACTATTCTCTAATTAATTAAACAGTTTATCATACAGATTGAAAGCCTGGATGGTCTCTCTCCCCTCTCTCTCTCTGTGCGTGGTGTGTGGGTGGTGAGCGGGCACATGCTGTGGGTTTATTAGACAATAGTACTGAATAATACCCAGCATCAGAATATTACATTTGCTTAAAATGCCCATCCCTAGTAACAAGATGGGTGGGGTCAAGACAAATTGACATGAGCACGTGGCACACAAAACTAGGACAGAAGCCACATGCTCACACAAACAGAAACAAACATGGAACCAGCAAACAAATCACCAGTCATGTGCAAAACAGGATGTATGAACACAGCTAATGAGAAAACTCATAAGCCACATGTTCACACAAGACATGACAACATGAAAGCCAATGAAAGCAAAAGCAATGAATCAAGCTGACAAAGTACAACACAGATATAATAACAAATGCAGAATACCAACGAACTGCGTTACACATGTGCGTGGAACAGGGCGGCTCACGCAGAAATGCACACAATGAAAAATGGAGCACATGTCTCCAACCCGTCCACACCCGAAACTCAAGACATGAGTGCGGGATCCAAACACCATGCTCCAACATGAAACAAGGCACGCTGTGCTCAGCACTCATGATATGGACATGATGGGAGTATCAGGGCTCTGTCACAAAACCATGAATAACATTAGAAGTGACAGAACCCTGACACTTATTGACACACAACATTGAATTGGTACCACACAAACTCAAGTGAGATTATTTTGCTAATGATGGCAATTTTTGCCTGGAAATGAAACATAAAAAGACAATTAATTTCATACAATCTGACAAGCAAAAAAAAGGCACCATACACCTAGTTTAAAAGGATAGATGAGCAGCAAGGTGATGAAATGACATGGTCAAATGGTCTAATTAAAACTAAACTGTGGCTGTTGCCTGTAATTTTGACCGATTTGCATGCGATGTCGCTGAAAATGAGTAGGGTTGATTAGAAGACATGAAACTGAAAGAACGCTAATGATTGATGCAAGAGAGGGAGTTTTGCTAGAGAGTGGAATGAGACACAAACACATAAAGCACAAGAAAATGCAGATTGCGTGCTTATGTACAAAAGAAACGTACATTAAATGAGGTCAGGTGTTTATTTATTTAAAAACATTCACTCTAGAAGATATCCTTGTGGTGGTGTGGTTGATTCTCAGCTGCTGCTCGTGGGGATTGTCAGCACTTGTGAGATGGCCCAAATAACAGCAACACATTCTTTAAAACCTGCATGATGTGACACCATTTTTAATACATGCTTATGGCAAGAAGCCTTATTCTGAGCCGCTCTGAGAAATGTTCTTTACTGTTCCAGCGATAATACAGTAGCTGTTGATGTCTGAAGAACTCGGTTAGTCATCTTTTTAAAACAAGGCAAGGTATATAACAAATACTTATTTTCCACCATAATTTGCAAATAAATTCTTTAAAAATCCTACAATGTGATTTTCTGGATTTTTTTTCTTATTTTGTCTCTCATAGTTGAGGTATACCTATGATGAAAATTACAGGCCTCTCTCATCTTTTTAAGTGGGAGAACATGCGCAATTGGTGGCTGACTAAATACTTTTTTGCCCCACTGTATGTATCTTCATAAAACAAGATACACTGTGTAGTCAAAATGCATTGTCAAATTCATGTTTTGGAAAAGTGAATTGAAAGAAGTGTGCCCGATGTGAAGAGAAGGAGAATTTACACTACCATTACCTTTGTAATCATTCTTTGTCATCCTGACAAACAAACTGCGGTGGACAAATAGTGATAAGCAGAGCTATTTCCCATACAGAAATTTAACATATGACATATTACCCTATATCAAGACTGATACTGCCATATTGTAACGTATATCAGCAGGAATTCAACTGGCTCTACATCACTAAGGGGCAGCTAAAGACTCAGCAGCCCTCTAAAGCCCCTCCTCACAGCGCAAGCAGCGATTTCGTTGGTCACAGAACAAAGAGAAGTGGCCACGAAGATTTCAAGAGACACATTCATTTCATGATAATAATTCATCTACACAAGAAACATATGGATATTAATTGTTGTACTCTTTCTCATATGCTTGTGGAATATGAATTATTTAGGAAAACGTGGGCTGATCTCTAATGCTTTAGTGCTTTAACCTGGAATGTAGGTTGCAGTGGTGTTTAGACTTTTATGAATGGTTGCAAAATTGTATGAATCAATAAGATAACGAATGTGGTGATATTATAAATGTGTAAACCTGGTAAGATGTTTAATACAGGGGTAAAAACAAGTTATTTTCGTCACATGAAAGTGCCTTGCAAAAACCATCCGTGCAGGCGGGGCTCCGCCCTGTACCGACGCTCTGATTGGACCAGCCGCCTGTGGGCGATGTCCAAACTCGGACAGTTTAAAACAACTCTGACTCTCTTGAAAATGCGCTCTGACTCTCTTGAACTCTGTGGAACTCCTCGGAAGCTCGCTTCCCGTGCTGCGCCCTCCAGCAGCCGGTCCGCTGGACGCTCACCTCGGAGCCAACCATCGGAAGAAGTCTAAGACCGTGCCAAAGCCGTAACATCAAGGAGCAACGAATTCAACGACTGCAGAGCAGAGAGCTTTCCCGGTGACGTCACGGCAGTTTCAAGTCTCCACACGAGCAACCGAAGAAACCCGAGCTGACCACGTGACACCGAAACAAAGAACTGAACTCACGCGGAAAAGCCAAAAACATCCATCCTGCTTTAAACCAACACAAGCAAGTATAACAAACTAAACATTCCTAATGCTGATTGAACTGGTAAAATTGATCTGAATGCAGTAACAAAGCAGATTTGTTCGTGATCTTTGCTGGTTGGTTAAGTTAAAATAAAATAATGTTGTATTATTTCAACCTTAACCTCAAAACTCGTATGTATGTGTGTGTATGTTTGTGCTTTTATTAGGTAATCCATTTATGTTAGAATAGCAATATCACGAATAAACCTTGTTCCATTTTATAAAGAATTGTCTCTGAATGTGATTTTAAGTATTTTCATCCTTATTTGCCAAAGATAACGTTAACCTAGCTAATAACTTGATTAATTATTAATCTCGTCTTGTTACCGGGGCCACAGGGCGATAGGCGAGATTTAATAGATATACTGATGTAGTGATCGCTGGCGTACTCAAAGTATAAATCGTCGTTAAATATTAATATTCGTTGATCAAGCAATATTGAATATTTAACTAATTCCCGGAGCTGAAACAAGAGCTCCATATTAAACTGATATTACAGAATGGTGGAGAATGAAGCTGGCATTAAAGATTTAAATCTGAAAATCAAAAAAGAGACAATAAAAATATTTCTCACTTTTATCCGGAAAAATTGAGTAAACACAGAAACACGGTTATTTGTGATACTGCATTCTGGTTTGTAAAACACAGTGCGTGTTTGAATGAAAGAGATTGTAACTGTTAACTGGAGCTCGTTGAGAAGAAATTAAACTGCAGTAAATAATTAATGAAGTCGCTTTAAAAGCGCATGAGAGGGTGACAGCGTGTTCCTCGTTCATCTCTTTTGAGGCCTGTATAGTCTGTTTTGTTAGTGCGTGTCCCACTTTCAAACTCAGCTATAATTTTATTCTCCCGGCTGTAGAAAATTAAAGTAGCTAATTTAAGTTAAAACTCAGCCAGTATGTAATTTCACGAGTGAATTCAAGCACGCGCTCAAAAGGAGTGGCCATTTTTGAAAAAGGGAGAAATTTTGCAATCGATTGAATTTTTTTTTTTTATGTGTGCTGTCTGAACAGACAAATATTCGCATAATAGCCCGCCGAGGCTTTGATGATTTATAAGTAACCCGTAGATAAATTTATCTCGCCCTAAACGAGTGAGATTATATGTGCTATAAAAATTCAAGTCTGAACAATGCTTGTTTAATCTGAAGCGTGGAGCACATTTTTCTTTTTTTTCCTACAGGCACTGAGTTGCCATAGCGACCAGAAAAACTTCCGGCAGTTGCTTGTAGGGTGCCACGTGTAAATAGCATTAGCGCTAAGCTAACAAAGAAACTTGAGCATTGTAGCAAATGCCATGCTCTTAGCATTACTAGCTAGCGAGCAGTTAGAGAGTTTGAATATAAGTGAATGCAGTGAGTGTGTGTGGAAATGTGGTTCACAGCTAACACTAATTCCCTTTCTCTCTCTCTCTCTCTCTCTCTCTCTCTCTCTCCCATTTAAAAGACTAACGTACGTTTTAAGTTGGCTGTGTTAATGTTTCCCAATCATCAGTGTTAACAATTTCACAGGTTGGTTTAATATAACAGCTGATTAAAGTCTTTTTACCTTTTGTGGGTACCAGCGTAATAACTGGTGGGTTATTAGAAGATAATTTAGTATTACCTCATTATCTTGATAATATGGTGATTTGATTGCATTCAATTATAATGGCTTTTATGATTTTAAAACACATCAATGGATAAGTGCTATTGTTAGGAATTTTTAATTGTTAACTGAATGTCATAATTAATTACAAATTTGCAATTAATTTCATTTAATAAAATATTTAAATTCCTGCTTCCAACAACTGTATCCATTTATGAATCATAAACGCTCTTATAATTTGACCAAAACAGTAAAACCTTAATTATTATCAAGAGGGCCAGAAATTTTTAATTTCGTTTACAAGTAAGTAGGATACAGATTAATTATTATATTTTTTTTTTTTGATGTTAATGACAATGAGGAATGATTAAGTTTGGAAATTATTTTAATTACTATTATGGGAATCCAAAACTAGTGATTTAGAAGCTGTAAATTAATTTAATAATTAATTATGAATTCGAAAATTCTAATTACATTTAATAATTAATTACACTTCCTGTTTACATATTGCAACAATATTGGTTTATCAACTCAATTGCAGATTGCACTTGTAAATTCTAATCCTAAGTAATCCTATTAATTTTAATTATAACATCATACATTTTAATTAGAAACCACAAAGTCTAATTTTAATTCTAATTTCAGACTTAACACAAGTCTGGCGCCACCTGTAGGCCATACTTCATTTCCTTAGGTGATCTGATTAACTCAAATAAAATTAATAATAATTTAATTAAAATAATTTTATTAAGTTAAAATTAAATAAAGTCCTCTTTACTTAGGCCTGAGAGTAGATAGTGCTCCCCCTAGTGTTGTGTTGGAGAAGTGACAGTGACACCATGCAATCAATGTCACTTCTCACCAAGCTTGGAGCATAGAAACGTTAACCTTCTAATTAGAAAACCCCAAAAAGGGAAATTAAGGTTTCCTCAACTTAGGTCAGTTTGTTTACCCTGTAAACAGCAAACCAACCTATGCATATCGACTCAACAGCACCACCTTGTGCCAACGTATTAGTTTTAAATCCTTGGGAATAAATCTTAATTTCTTTTCTTTTCTCCCTGTTACTAACTTCTAATTTGACTTGTTTGCTTAAGACTTGTGGGAAGATCACGAATAGAGCGAAATGTCACAATTGAACAGATGTTTATGAAACTTGAGAACCACATTCAAACTGTTTACCATTTACCCTCTATTGTGAAATCCTATCCCAGGTTAAAGCAGGTTGCAATGAGAAGATAGACATCGGCAAAATTTTTAAACACGTGCGACACACGCTGACCAGCGTTGCGGTGTAAATCCTGCCATTAAGGGACAAGTACTGTCATTGCTGTTGTTTTCCTCCATCAAGGAGAAAATTGGAATAAGCAATAACAGTCTTATTACAAAAGAGAAAATCTAGCCTACAATCCTCTGATTAGAAGCGTCCTTCTAAATCAGACTTAACAAAGCGAAGAGAAAATCTGCTATTAAAAGAGTTTTATTGTCCTTCACCTGTATTTAGATTGATCTCCTTCCTAAAAAGGGAAAGGAGGCTCTCTCGTACAAGAAAAGGTGAGTGATTGTCCCTGTACTCATTCTGTTAGTGTGCTTTTCTTCCTCTGTTTCCCAGCTGTGCTGCCTCTCGTGTGCTCAATTTCTGCAGAAGCTGCAAATTACGCACCCACCACAGAGGACCACAGAAACAGAATCACACTCAACACTAGCATACACTACACTGTGCACATTTACACCCCTGTTGTTTTGTTTGTGTTTTGTTTTGCTTTGTTTCCCATCCAAGGTCTGTGTCAGTTCGGTCCAAGATCCCATCACCCGCCAGAACATGTCTCACAAAACAGAACATGTCGGTCACTGGGAAGGACTGGAAATGTGGCTAAGTGTTACAACAGACAGCATCCTCCCTAAAGCTGCCGAAGCACTCCAACATCAGACACAGGACCAACTAGATGACAACATCACAAGCATCATGAGACAAGACCCAAGTCAAAACTACAATCACAAAGAATTAGCCAAGATCACCTCAAGCTTAAGTCACACACTCATCGCCACCCTCAAACTGAGCGACAAGCACGCCGCAAGACAACGCCAGCAGGAGCTGACAAGCGACAACGACGCATAGAGCAGCTGGAACGTGAAGCTCAGAGCGACGGGAAGGGACCGATGAGGTGGAGCAAGGCGCCGAGGAGGAGATCAACAGGCTAAAAGAGACTCTAGCAGCTACCAGCCACGAAATGCAGCAACTCAAAGAGGACTTCGCTGATCGTGCAGACAAGCTACAGTATGCAGAGAAGCTACTAGAGAAGGCAAAGACTGACTTCAGGGACAAAAACAGCAGAATCAAGGCCCTCGAAGCTCATTTGGCTGAATCAAGAAACGAGATCAGCCGCCTAACACGACAGCTCGACTACGTCACAGAGGAGTCTGAAAGTTTCCAAGAGGAACTCAAGCACGCTTACGAACTACGCCAGGAGCCGTCAAGGACAGGACGTGCACCAACCGCACCCCTGCCAAGCAGGACCAAGTCACCTGTGCCTGGACTGACACGTGAACATAAGACAGAGGGGGTGGTGTTAAAACAGTCACCAGCGCCGTCTGAAGAACTTTATATCACGACAGAACCAGAAGAATCTGCTGCAGCCAGCCAGATCGTCACACGCTTGGACCTAAAGATCTTGACAAGCTCGCCCGAAACGTTGGCAAATTCAACCCCAGCGTGCCAAACAGCCAAAAGGTCCAAGCGTATCTGCAAGATATTGATTTCCATCTGGAAATGCGACCTAACGTTACGGACAAAGATAAACTCTATTTACTCCGAACGACATCCAGTCCTGAAGTACGCAGCTTCCTGGACCGGCAGCCTGTTAACACAAAGACTGATTATCAACGGGCTGCGAAAAGCCCTCATTAAAGAGTTCGCCGACCCTGAGTCCGATCAAGGCTTAGTGGCTGCCCTGGAGGAGACAAGGACGTCACGAACCTCCTCAAGCTTACTATAGTCGACTCAGACAAGCATATTTTGGAACTCAATGATTCTGACATGGAAGATGAACTGAACTTTAAAACTCTCTTCCTCAGGAACCTTCATCCTGGCATAAGCCACCATCTTGGCGTTCTCGCATGTCCACGAACGATGAACACTCAGCAGTTGCGAGACTTGGTGCAAAAGGCCTACTACAAACAAAAGATGGCCTCAGAAAAGAGCGCAAAACCCCAGCAGTTCTTGATTTCAACACGCAACACCATGAACTGGCTCTAGAGGGCACCCAACGCCAAGACAGCGCTAAGCCACCACACAGAGTGGAATGCACCCCGTCCAACAGAGAAGCGAGACTCACCCGCTGGCACCCGACCTAAATAGAGGTATGACCGCTGGGATGGACCGCGTGGGCGTCACGCTCACCTGGACGACACTGGGATAAGTCATGGGACCAAGCAAGGCCTTATGAGAGCCCACGGGATAGATCGTGGAACCAGCCAGGCTCATATGGAAACTTCAAGGAAAGCGACAAACTCACCCTGGAGCAGTCAGCCCAAGGAATCGTGAAAGAAGTCACCAAGATTCCAAACTGACCGAGTTCAAACTGAATCCACACAAGAACAAGAAACACCACCGCATTTTGACTCACAAAAGCTGATGGAAATGATGGTGAAGAGTTCTTCCAACGAAAAGAGGAGGACCGGAAGTGGGAAAGAAAGAAACCAGATTCAGTCTGACTAGCTGTCAGACGGCAGTGACAAGCTGAACAAATCAGCCACAGAAAACAGCATTCCTCACTCTCAGAGAACAGTAAACACCCGAACTTCAGATGGACATGAAACCCCACCTGAAAACCCAGCAACAGAGATAAACACTAACTCAATACCCAATACTCCAAATCACAGCGTCCAACAAACACCTGCTGATGAAACTCAAGTTCCTGAAAGTGCTGTCTCAGTCACCTGCCATTCCTCCGAGAACACCAGATCAGTTCTGACATCCTAAACGTTTCCTCCCAAACTCCAGCCCCTCAAATGACCAAAACGATGCCCTCACCAAAGCAGGTGCATTACATGAAGAGTCCTGGATACCTTTCATGCCCTCCCACCCAACCCTACAGTGGCAGCAGTAACCGCCGCCAGCACGCCACTGGCGAGCACACCCCCCTCCTGCACCATACCACCTCAGTTCGCTGCTGACGATCTCCTCACCCTCACATGCGGATTCGTCACTACGAACCATGACAGCTCACATGTCAAACCCATTTGAACATTCCATTTCCTATACGGACCTGAACACATCCTCCGAGCTCCATAGCTCCACTCTGTCGACTACATGCTGCATCTGCAAGACGGTGTCCACACGTATGTCCCTGAGCCACTCACTGCGCCACAGCTCGTAGTACCTCACGGCCAGAGGGGAGTACGCTGACACACACACGATGCACCATGATGGGTTGCCAGTTCCAACCGGCAAATCCACCGACAGGAAAAGGGAAGATCAAACTCACTGACACAGACCGACAACCATATGCACCACACAAGCATAAGTATTGTCATTTTAGGAAAACATATAGCAACCATGCTTAGACACAACCCATATTCTCTCCTCCGCAGCACTGCTAGGACCAATCTAGTAGAGAGGAGTTACTCTCAATTTTTTTTTATTATATAATTTTTTTTTTAATTTTTTTTTTTTTTTTTTTTTTTTGAAAAAATTGTTTAATTTACTTTATCGTTTGGTTTCTTTATCTCATGTCTCACTTTGTGTTTCCTTTCCTCTCTCTCACTTTGAACCCCTTAACCAATCCTTGAATCCAGGTCCTGAAATTGAGATCGACTTCCGTCAGTAAAGTCGTTGTAATTCGCTGTGAGAACCGTTGTCGACCGATCGAGGCCACCCGCCAAAATCATGAACGACATGATACACGATGTAAGTTCCTTGATTGACAACGTAGCCATGAATAGGATTCCGTGCTACGATACCTCTTAGCCTTGTTCAAACGTTGTAACTTTGGCCACTGCGGGCCCCGCTAGT
Organism: Gymnocypris eckloni scoliostomus; assembly: GCA_027564155.1. Taxonomy (NCBI): domain Eukaryota; kingdom Metazoa; phylum Chordata; class Actinopteri; order Cypriniformes; family Cyprinidae; genus Gymnocypris; species Gymnocypris eckloni. The sequence goes on along the minus strand of CM050412.1, from coordinate 13,478,157 downwards.
CTCATCCAAACCCATCTCGCCCCTTTCCCGGTAGCGCTATTCCCATATACGCAAACCCGGAAACAGGTGACTTAGTTGTCTTTTCAGTTTGCCCATTATCGACGTTAATAATGTTTACCGGCTCAAAAGACGTTGTGAATGTGGGATTACGGCAAGGGAAAACCTATGTCAAAATCCAAACTCCTAAAGTCGCTGCGTATTACGAGAACAACGAACAGTTGTATCTGGCCCCAAACTTAAAGATGGGCACGCTCACTTAGGACATTCACTCCCCCTACCCGAGTAAACTCTGCGTGCAGCGATAATACCAAGGGCATCTGCGGTTTAGAATCCATTAAACCCGACACTAACTGCCCCGCCCGAAGCAACACCACGTTCTCAAGTTGAGGTAACGCATGGCCGAAATCATCAGAAACCGATGGCTGGTCAATACCCCAGCACGAACAGCCACCCTCACATGCGATTAACACGACACCGCACGCGCATTAATTTGCCCAACCAAACGTTATGGATCACTGTCCCGAAGGCGCGATCCTCCATATTGACGAGTTAGCATTGTATCACCTCACCGACGATGAATATCGGGTTGAAATCGAAATCTCTTATTGAGTTGACACCGGCTGACAGCGTTAGAAGCTATCGCCGCCTTCCGCCCGCTGCGCGCCAATTATTCGGTCCTGGTCTGCCGCTGACACGGCGCTTTGTATCTCTACTATCGTAGGATATGTTGTGACTTTGACACTGGCCTTCCTCCTACACAAGCGAGTGAGCGTCGTTCAAGAGTCTCTCAACAAATGCACGCGTCAGGCGTCCCTCGCCTTTTTCGGACGTGGTAATCTCGACCTAGAACCCGAACCCGAGAATTTGAACCAACCTGACTGAGATCATGCCTATACCGCCTCGTCGAGCCCCTTGACAATCAAAACAGTCAAAATGACCCAATTGTCAATAATGATAAACAATGCATCCCTATGTCTTCTCAAGTTTCTAACCTGTTCCTTCCCAAATTACCCTGCACCAGGCTTCAGTCAGTGATAGGAATGATGTTTGTGTCTTGTATGTGCCTGTTCTTCCTGCCTCTTGTTCCAGGGCCTTGACGAGGTTCCATCAGGGAACATCACCAAGCCCAAGGGGGATATGTAACGTATATCGGCAGGAATTCAACTGGCTCTATACGGCACCAGAAGGGGGAGGGCAGCTAAAGACTCAGCAGCCCTCTAAAGCCCCCTCCACCTCAGCGCAAAAGCGCGCGATTTCGTTCGGTCACAGAACAAAGAGAAGTGGCCACGAGAAGATTTCCAAGAGACACATTCATTTCATGATAATAATTCATCTACACAAGAAACATGTGGATATTAATTGTTGTACTCTTTCTCTCATATGCTTGTGGAATATAATTATTTAGGAAAACGTGGGCTGATCTCTAATAGTGCTTTAACCTGGAATGTGTAGGTTGCAGTGTTTAGACTTTTATGAATGGTTGCAAAATTGTATGAATCAATAAGATAACGAATGTGGTGATATTATAAATGTGTAAACCTGGTAAGAGTTTTAATACAGGGGTAAAAACAAGTTATTTTTTGTCACATGAAAGTGCCTTGCAAAACCATCCCCAGCAGGCGGGCTCCGCCTGTACCGACGCTCTGATTGGACCAGCCGCCTGTGGGCGATGTCCAACCGGACAGTTTAAAACAACGCGCGCGCGCGCTCTGACTCTCTTGAACATGGCTTGACTCTCTTGAACTCTGTGGAACTCCGAACTCGCTCTCGCCGAACTGCGCCTCCAACGCCCGGTCCGCTGGACGCTCACCTGAGCCAACCATCGGAAGAAGTCTAAGACCGTGCCAAAGCCGTAACATCAAGGAGCAACGAATTCAACGATTGCAGAGCAGAGAGCTTTCCGGTGACGCCACGCAGCAGTTTCAAGTCTCCACACGAGAGCAACCGAAGCACGAACCGACCACGTGACACCAAACAAAGAACTGAACTCACGCGGAAAACGAATCCTGCTTAAACCAACACAAGCAAGTATAACAAACTAAACATTCCTAATGCTGATTGAACTGGTAAAATTGATCTGAAGGCAGTAACAAAGCATAGTTGTTCGTGATCTTTTGCTGGTTGGTTAAGTTATGAAACAGGAAATAATGTTATTATTTCAACCTTAACCTCAAAACTCCCGTATGTGTGTATGTTTGTGCTTTTATTAGGTAATCCATTTATGTTAGAATAGCAATATCACGAATAAACCTTGTTCCATTTTATAAAGAATTGTCTCTGAAATGTGATTTTTAAGTATTTTCATCCTTATTTGCCAAAGATAACGTTACCTAGCTAATAACTTGATTAATTATTAATCTCGTTTATTGTTACCGGGGCCACGGGCGATAGAAGCGGGATTTAATAGAGATATACTGATGTAGTAATCGCTGGCCGAGTACTCAAAGTATAAATCGTAAGTTAAATATTAATATTACGTTGATCAAGCAATATTGAATATTTAATAACTAATTCCCGGAGCTGAAACAAGAGCTCCATATTAAACTGATATTACAATATGTTACCTATACGTCCTTATATAATTTTTACATACGTGCATTCTCTGTGTAAATGTAGATATACGTTTATATATAACATTCCCACGGTAACATTTGTATTTTTTTTTATATACATACAGAACTAAATAATATCTATATGATGATTTGTATATGGCATATGTAGCAAACAATATATAACAATATATATGTTTATATGCTACAACATATTTACACAAATCTGGATGTTTATATATGTTTTTGTAGGTTTGAATTTTATTTTGCGTTTTATTTAGGATGGAAATACATGCACATATCAGTGGCAAGTGGTGACTCTTTAAACCGGGTATGCTAAGGGTAAATCCCATTTCTCTGTCTTACTCCTTCCCCTTCGTCTTACCCCTAGCCCTTGTCCCTCGAAACCAAGTGGTAAGCGCTAGTGGTGAAAACATACCCCTATGAAATGAGACACCACCTGGTTACGGTTACATCATCATACATCGTCGCTAGCTGGCTGCTACGTCACCAGAGGCGACAAGTGTTGATCACAAACTTGCCGTCTGCAAGTGTGTGTATGTCGATTGTGTGGGTTTTAGTGATGTTTTTCTCCAGTCAGAGAAATGTGAGGACTGTTGTGCAAACCAGCAATGTAACATTAGCGTGGAAAAATCGCTATTTTTTTAAATGTTTCGATTAAGAATATGGTTGCAAATATATATGTACAGGACTGTGTAGAGCACAAAACAAGACTGTCGTAATTTTAAATAAATTATTTAAACCGAAATACTCTCTGGATGATCTGGCCGCAGTGTGTTCTGGGTACCCCTTGGTTTCAAGTTAGCTCACGAATATTCTTGGTTTTAAGAGGTCTCTACCCCTTCCGCTAACCCCTACCCCTCGATCAAAACAAGAATTGGGACAGCCCTTACTCTCATGTGAATTCGCAAAACTAAGGGGAAGGGGTAAGGGGTAAGACAGAGAATTGGGATTCACCCTAAGTGCTAAGATTAAGACCCCTCTCCTCTCCTCATCGCTTTTAGGACACACTCAAAGAGGAAAACACCTCTTTAGGTAGGTGTTGATTTAAAAGTATGCACATTCCTGCCTTAGGCTATTTGTAAATTAAATTAATCTCCAATCCTTCTGCTATCATTTCATGTTTATCCATAGTTATTCGAATGCTAAAAAACAGCTGATTTCAGTGAAAACCGCCAAATAACGTTTAAACCGTAGTTACGTTATGTTTTCTCTTCCGGCTTCGCTACTGTTCGGACGCTCTTGCTTATTGCTCTGCGCTTTACTCCCTATTTTTGTACTTTTCTCAGATCTCTCTAAGATTTTAACTTCAGCAGATCAGCACAGTGCTCAAACAACACATTTTTTGGAAAAAGAAGGCTCTTTGCCTCCCACTGCCAGCAGCTTACATTCAGGAGATGGGAAAACACAGCTGTCTACATTCAAACAGACGAGAGAAAATGCCTCTTGTGGAATCAACATGCTGCATGAACTGCCACAGACTTCTACAAAGGATTGTGGTTCTTGAAACAAAGTTACTTGCAGGACTTCCAAAACAGGTGGAACACACAGCAGATCGTCATCATGGACCCCCTCAGCATAAAGCCGGTGAGTCCTGTGAATCTAGTGAATTTCAACAGTTTATACCAAGTGTAGAGGATCAAGCTGAAACTGATCAACAGACTAATCGATGGCACAAACAGGGAGCGAAACCCAAAGGCACTCGAGACATCAGATTGTCATCACGAGACATCACGAGTATCTCATAATCCTGCCGTAGCATCCTCTACCCCAGATACGGCTATCACAAGACTTGTAAACACTGGTATTCTACATCTACAACCCCATATAATGTACATCTTTAGAACAGATTTTAAACATTAATGAATGTGGGTGAGGAATCCTCAAATGTGACTAAACATGGATTGAATCAGCCAGAAGCTAACATTGCTACTAGCAGACGCTCAAGTTCAAGCAGACAGCGGCACTCACCTCAGAGCGCAGCCGAGTCCAGGACTCTGAAAGTAGGTGACTCTATTATCAGAAACATCAGTAGCAGGACTACAACGACATGCTGCAAATTTAATTATCATCCATGTGGGGAAGAATGATATTCGGAAAGAGCAGTCAGAACTCCTTAAAAAGGATTTTATTGAACTCTTTGAAACACTTCAAAGACTTGAAGTTCAGTTGTTCATCAGTGGACCACTTCCAGCAAGGGGAACACACATGTTTTATGGCTGCTTGGGCTGAATACATGGTTACAAAAATTCTGCAGAATAAAAGGAGTCAACGTCATCGACAACTTCAATATGTTCAGTGGTGTGTGGCAATCCACTCGGCCTATATGGCACACACACCTGAACAGAGTATGAGTGACCACAGGACTTCATATCAGCTTCAGAGTCTTCATGTGGTTGACACATCCCACAAGGATACTGATAAGACCATGCAGCCAAAACAACCACTGCTCATAGACATCCCTGCTGAGCCCTTCCCACAGAGCTCCCCACAAACAGATTGTGACGTACTACAACAGCTCCAAGACTCAGCACCCAAGGACGACTTTCTGGAAAACAGCCAGGGAAGCCAGGACAACATTTCACAGCCACCGGAAACACCAGAGCCACGCTCATCAGACACATTATCTCTATCTCCAACATCTCCACTTCTAAGCTTCTCACAGAAAATGGAGAAACTGGTGTATGCTGGGACCAAACTCTCCCACTCCTTTGCTGCAAGCCCCCAGATATAAAAAAAAGGCGGGCCACCCAACCACCAAAGACTGCAGGCCCAGCTCTCCTTCATCCTCCTGTGAGAGCTCTCTGACCACTGCCACAACGCCAGGGCCCAAACCCTCCTCTATCGGCTGTAGGCATACCAAAACAACTGATAACAGCACTCAGTGATATGTGTCGGGTCCCCGCTACATTAGCAGCAACATTCACACATTTTTACAGAGCAAGCGGGAACCCAGTGTGCCTATAGCCTCCTCTATTTTATTTTTTATCACGTGATAGAAAGTCTAAGGCCTTCTCACGCCGTACGGCTGACCATAAAATCTGCAGCCTGTAATGCATCAGTCTAAGATTGCTGTAGAGACAAAATGTAAATCCATCAAGTTAGCATTTTTAAACATTCGCTCACTAAAAAAATTATGATTTCTGATCAATGATTTAATAGCCACAAACAACCTGGATTTTATGTGTCTTAATGAAACATGGCTAGAAGACAGCTGCAGTGCAACAGTACTAAATGAAACAGCCCCTCCTAACTGGTGGAGGTGGAGGTGTATCTGCACTATTTAAAGATGTTTACCAATGCAAGCAAGTGCAATTTGGTCAGTACTTGTCTTTTGAATACCTAGGTATTGTGCTGAAAGGTGCTCCACGCATTCTGTTTATAATTATTTGCAGGCCTCCAAAATACCCTCCAGCCTTTGTTGAAGATTTCACAGAACAGTTGGACTGTTTTATTATTGCAGGAGATTTTAATATTCACATAGATAATGCAGAAATCAAAACTACAAAATAAATTATAACACTTTTGACCTGATTCAGCATGTGCATGGACCCACACACATTCGTGGACACACTCTAGATTTACTCATCAGTAGAGGTCTAAACATTTCATCCATTGTTATTAAGGATGTAGCACTATCTGATCACTTCTGTATTTTCTTTGATATATTGATATCTGTTACCACTGAATCTAGATTTGTCTCTGTCAGAAAGAGATGCATTAACGAGAACACTAGTGAGTTATTTATGAAGGCTATATCTTTAACACCAATCATTTCTGCAGACTCTGTTGATCTTCTAATGGATTCATTTAACTCAAAAGTTGAGAATGTTATTGATGATATTGTCCCCGCGAAAGTTAAAAATCATGTTGGAGATAATCAACAGCATTTCAGAGTATGAAAGGACAATGCAGAGAATCTGAGCGGATGTGGCGGAAGACGAAACTTGAAATTCACTATAGCATCTATAAAGACAGCCTTCATGCTTTCAATATGGAACTAGCCACAGCTTGACAGACCTTCTTCTCAAACCTTATAAACAGCACTCGCACTCTTTTGCTACTGTTGAGAGACTGTCAAACCCCCCAAGTCAGATTCCCAGTGAAATGCTCTCCGACAGCAAATGCAACGAGTTTGCTTCCTTCTTTTCTGAGAAGATCAATAATATCAGAACGGAGATTGGCACATCTTCTAGTTATGCAGAGGTCACATAGATTTGACCACAATTTCCAAAAGAAGTGACTATGTCTGTTTTAGAAGAAATTAATAGCGACATTTTGGAAGAAATAGTACTGCACCTTAAATCGTCAATCTGCTATCTTGACACACTTCCCACATCTTTTTTTCAAAAGTGTGATTAACTGTTTAGAAGCAGATATCTTAGAAGTGGTGAACACCTCACTTCTTTCTGGGACTTTTCCAAACTACCTGAAAACTGCAGTTCTTAAGCCCCTTCTGAAAAAGCGCAATCTTGATTACACCATGTTGAGAAACTATAGACCAATATCAAATCTTCCTTTCATAGGTAAGATTATTGAAAGGGTCGTTTTTAATCAGCTGAACAAATGCTTAAATTCAACTGGATTCCTGGACAATTTTAAATCTGGTTTCCGAGTGCATGACAACACAGAGACAGTGCTTATTAAGATAATAAATGACATTCCCCTTAATTCTGATTCTGGCAAAATATCAGTGTTGGTACTACTAGATCTTAGTGCTGCATTTGACACTTTCGATCATAACATACTTCTACAGAGACTGGAAAACTGGGTCAGGCTTTTTGGGATGGTACACAAATGGTTCAGGTCATACTTAGAAGGGAGAGGTTATTATGTGAGTATAGGAGAGCAGAATTCTCAGTGGACGTCCATGACATATGGAGTCCAACAAGGCTCAATTCTTGCACCGCTTTTGTTTAGCCTGTATATAGCCCACTAAGTAAAATAATGATAAAGAACCAAATTGCCTATCACAGCTATGCTGATGATACCCAGATTTACCTAGCCTTATCTCCAAATGACTATAGACCCATTGACTCACTCTGCCAATGCATTGATAAAATTAACAGTTGGATTTGCCAGAACTTTCTTCAGTTAAATAAGGAGAAAATTGAAGTAATTGCATTTGGAAAAAAAAGATGAAGTTCTCAAGGTGAATGCATACCTTGACTCTGGGGGTCAAACAACTAAAAATCAAGTCAAACATCTTGGGGTGATTCTGGAGACAGACCTTAGTTTTAGTAGTCATGTCAAATGCTGCAAGGATTCTGACTAGAACCAGAAAATCTGAGCATATCATACCAGTCCTCAGGTCCTTACACTGGCTTACAGTTACATTTATGATTGATTTTAAAGTACCTTTACTCGTTTATAAATCACTCAATGGCCTAGGACCTAAATACATTGCAGATGTATATAATATAAAATATGAATATAAACCTAACAGACCACTCAGATCAGTAAGATCGAGTTAGTTAGAAATACCAAGGGTTCACACAAAACAAGGGGAGTTCGCTTTTAGCTATTTTGGCGCCCGCAGTTGGAATCAGTTTCCAGAAGAGATCAGATGTGCTAAAACATTAGCCACATTTAAATCCAGACTCAAAACTCATCTTTTTAGCTGTGTATTTGTTGAATGAGCACTGTGCTACGTCTGAACTTATTGCACTATGTATAATCATTTTCTATTCTTAACTGTTTTAAATTCATTCATCATCAATTTTTATATAATTTTGTTTTTATTGTTGTGATTGTACATGTTTTTTTTATTCCATGTTTTTATTATTATTTTAATGTCTATTTCACTTCCTTTTATGTAAAGCACTTTGAATTACCACTGTGTATGAAATGTGCTATATAAATAAACTTGCCTTGCCTTGCCTGACGTAATATTCAGAACATTGGGAGATGGGGATTCCCCCGGTCTACATGTCTCTGCATCAACTGAATTTTTACTGATGTTTTTTATTATTTCAAATTTTACTTAGGCATGTTGACAATAACGTCTTAAACATTGCCTATGACCAGATATGTTTTTAGTGGACTTTCAAAATTTGCTTTGCTTGAGAAAGCATGAAAATACACAGTTATGATGTTTGTTTTTTTCATATGATTTCATTGGGTTAGTTTTGCATCAAACACCATGTCATTTTCGGCAATCGAGATCTGGCTGCAACAGTGCATTTTTTCGCTTGGGCGAGCGCTTTGCGAACAGCTTACCTCGCTCATGAAATCACGCACATACCAGCAAAACATTGAGAACGCACTACAATCCTGACGAGTCATAGCCACAGAGCGGAGGCGCCAAAGCTGCTGAGAATCCGCTTACCCAGAAGCTTCTCCTATAGAAGGCACAATAGGATAATAAATCCACATTTACGCTCCGTTTCCAAACAGTTAAACTTACAAACTAATTCATACTCTGAATGCGCTCCACAAGACATGTGTGATTATATTACTGGATGCTCGAAATTGAACGGCAGAATGCACGTTTTAAACCGCTTATTGTACAGGTAAGTTAATCACGTTCTAATCTAATGCGCTGCTGCACTGTAACGCACACATATTGGCTCCATACAGTAGCGCGTACAATACATCACGCGCATAGAATCATTCAGCGCGAAAATATATTGTCGACACTGTTCAGTGATTTTTTTTCTGTAAAATAGCTTAGAAACTGAAAAGTTCAAGCATATATTTCTTAATAACTAAATCCCACAGCTTCACTACTAGTAGAGAGATGCTGCCAGGTAGAATTAATTCACACACGCAACCGCTCTCACTAATGCATACATTTATATGAATGTAATCTTTACTGTACTACTTATCTGTATCTGATTTAGAACGAGCAGGAATCTGTGAGAAATATAACGACCCAAAGACTAAAGAAATGATAAAAATAAGCTGTTATAGGTGCAATAGTCATGTGGGCAACGCTGTGTCATATTTCTTAGCTGTGCACAAGGCGTTTGTCACAGCTCTAGACTTATTTGTTCATTAATGGTGTCATCAGTGACTAGTCGACTTCTACTTGACTTTCATCACATAAAAGTCGACTTTAAAAAAATCTGAAGTCGTTCAACCCCTAGTACATATATGTCCAAAATCTATTACACATGCATAAACATACTTATTGTTTTATGGGCTAGATATATATGTTTATATTTGATATTGTTTTAATTTCTAATAGGTTTCATATATGTTCTTACGTCATATGACAATATATTTCATGTGGAAATGTAAAATATATAATAAATTACATTTGTGTATGGGTGTTTTACACATGTCAAATTTGCACCTCTTCCTGTGAAGATTAGCTGAAGAGGTTTTATCGTCATACTGTGTGAATATTGACTCATTAGATTCTCATTAGACATTTTCCTAAAAGTGTATTCTTAACTGTGTACCTCTCGCTGGGTCAGTGGCGAAGCTACGGGTGGGCTATGGCTCACCTATTGAGGAGCTGTTATTTTCCAGATTAATGTTATTTATTCAACGATATTAATAAGAAACGTGTAGTTTCACTATAACATATATGGATAACTTAACTTATGTAACATATATGTACTTTCAAATATGTAACCCTCTCTGTGAAATCCAGGCTAAAGTCTCAAAATCTAATTATGAGAAAACAAGCATCAAAATTTGATTTCTACCATTAATTTCACTATAATTTCAATCTTTGACATGACCTTACTCAGTCAATATAAAAGATATAAAGGTAAAATTGTGAGTTTTCATGGTCAATTACAGGCAGTTTCTCAATGTCCGCTCTTCCTATAGGTGCATACGCTTGTCAAATTGATGATTTGTCAGTTTCTGTTAGTCCCACCCACAATTATGTTAACGACCTGAGGACGATTGTGATTAGAATGGCCAAATTACCCTGCTGGTAAATGCCATGAATGCACTATCAGAATGCACTACTTTTCATTTTGTCTAGATCGATCAATCACATGGCTTATATGGCTCCAGTGTCTGGCAAAAAAATAAGTATACAAACTCATTCATATGTTTTCAATGGGTATGTTTAAAGGAAGGGTTAGGGGTGGATCTTCATGTGTACTTTTTCCTAAAAACATCATTTCAATTCATACAAAATCACCACCTCGTAAAACTCTTTGTTTTTTTACTGTGAAACTGAGTTGGTAACTTCTATTGAGATGAATGGGAATGCTAACAGACAGCTTTATCTAGGCGTTAGACCTCTTTATTTTAAACTAAGCAGGTCTATGAAGCAAACAAATTAATCGTTTCACCCCTGCCCTCCATCATGCTTGTAGGGTTCTGGATGTTGTTTTTGGTTGTGCTCTGGTTGAGGCAATAGATGCTGATTCATTAACACTGTTGTTTTCTCCGTGAGCCTGACTGACAGCAGCAGCGAGTTCCTGTTCTTCCTTTCATTCCCTCACATCTCCTCATGCCCCACTCATTTAACCCTCCTCCAAGAGCCGTTTCAGTCAGGTGAGACTCTCACCTCTCTACAACGTGTGAGCGAGACAGCGAGGTCGAGCAAACAGCTTGGGACAAAATAACAAGCATGTTTCAATGTGATGCGTTGTTCACCCTCAATTTCACACATTCTCTCATTCTTTCCTTCACTAGCAGCTGAGTCGAAGGGTTGTCAGGGCTGTAAGGTGGAGGATTGTGGGTAATTACTCAAACAGCTGGACAACCATGGAAAGGGCAATGGCATGACACAGGCTACATCCAAATCACATGCCTCCCTATTATTTAGTGGGCAAAAAAAGTAAGTCAAAGAGTAGCAAGTCCAAATTCACAGTATTCTTAAAGCAGAAGCATTCATAAAACCACGGAATCTATTATTCAAAAGAAGTACCTAGTCAGAGAGTGTGCGATTTTGGATGCGGCCATAGCCCTGGATGTGCAAATAAAAAATGATGGCTGACAGGCTTGTGACTTCTTATACTGTAGAATACTTACTATAAAACTTGGAAAAATTGAAGCATATACTAATAATTACAGTGTCAAGTAAAACATAACTCGTCTTGCATCTAAAGTGTATTACTTAACTTTTATAGTTTGAGAATAATAACTGGTTTTAGTCCTTTAATCTGTTTAATATTAGGATTTGTCATTGGAATTCTTTATGACAGCTTATTCTCTGCACTTACTCTCTGACAAGTGACTGTAATATCACTGTCAATCATCTCATCTTGAGCTCTGACACTTGCTGAAGCAGCAAGTTCATTGACTTGGACAGATCTGTAATATTTACGAAGAACGTTTACCTATCAAACCATGCATATGTGTGTATTTTTGTTTTAAAAACATTTTCACACATACTAATCTGATCTCAAGAGACAATGTTTTATTAATGTGTGTTTTTGTACTATAGTTTATATTAAAATGTATGATTTGTTGGAAATAAAAGCATAAAGCTCCATCTCTAAACATAACCTTAAGCACAGGCATTAACAGACTGTACAAAACTGTAAGAACAAAAGTGCAGGAATTGTCAATCATCTCAACTTGAGCTTTGACCGCTGCATTTACAGCTAAATTATTGACTCGGATGGATATGTTATATTTATCACTAACCCTGCATACATGGGTATTTGTGTATAAAATCAAATCTGTGTACAAACTTTATTACACATCTACCAACTAGATCACCAAAAACAAAATGCCTTAGTGTTGCCAACTTACCATTGGTGCTACATTAAGCGACTTCTCAAACCCATTTAGCATTTTTCCCCAATTTTTTTAACACGCACCCCATTTTTTCTTGGGCTACATGCCAGGGTCTTGCAGCAGGACCCTCAGCACTACTACTTCCCGCGGTAATGTTAGCAACAAATCTAGAAACATCTTGGACAAACTTTATCTAGTTGCCTGGTCAGTACCTGGATGGGAGCACTCCTGGGAAAACTAGGTTGCTGTTGGAAGATGTGTTAGTGAGGCCAGCAGGGGGGTGCTCACCCTGTGGTCTGTGTGGGTCCTAACTCCCCAGTATAGAGACGGGGACGTACGTACCTGAAGCAACATAATAAAAACGCAGCATACATACATATATCATCATAATAAAAATGTACCAGGGTTTACTTATTGAACCCTTGTTTTAGCAACACTCAGTGGACATTTATCTTTGAAACTGGGGCGAAACGTGCAGTAAGGTATGTAAAAAAAGGTATTGCTAAAAAATTTTGGGTTGATAGAACCAAACCACTCAATCTGGCTTTGTTGGTACCATGAAGCTGATCATCAACTTTCTCTGTCAACTCAGGCTTGATCCTGAGTTAATGGAGTGCGTACACATGAATGTGACATCAGCGGCGAACAGCCAATCACAACACAGAGCAAGTGTGATTCACTTTAGCGAGAGAGCCAGCGAGATTCAAAACTTGTTTGTTAAAGTTTAAGAGATTAAAGAATATGAGGAATTTAAATGCATTTCCACTGAAGTACTTGTCCATGAAAGATAAATTCAGAAAGAGAAAAAATAAATCAGTGCAGTAACAAGTAAAACTTTTGAAGTTACTTTATATAGTTGAAACTGACCCCAACACGTAAGGTCACATTTTGACATTTTTAAAGTGTTATTTATTGATTCTACCACTTATTTATACTATACTGTATAAATAGTTATTTATACTATACTGTATAAATAGTTCGGCATTTAACACCATAGTGCCTGCCACACTGGTTACGAAGCTCCAGTCTCTAGGACTGAACAGATCTCTGTGCAGCTGGATCCTGGACTTCCTGACAGGCAGAAGTCAGGTGGTCAGAATGGGCAACAACACATCATCTCCTGACCCTCAACACTGGTGCACCGCGGGTTGCGTCCTCAGCCCACTCCTGTACTCCTGTACACACGACTGTACAGCTACACACAGCTCGAATGTCATCGTCAAATTTGCTGATGACACAGCGGTGATAGGCCTGATCACCGACAACGATGAGACGGCCTACAGAGAGAGGTGAGTACCCTGACTAAATGGTGTCAGGAGAACCACCTCTCACTCAACATCGACAAGACCAAGGAGCTGGTGGTTGATTACAGGAGACAGAGCAGAGAACACACACCCATCACCATCGACAAGACACCTGTGGAGCCGGTGACCAGCTTTAAGTTCCTCGGCGTTCACATCACCGAGGATCTCACATGGTCTGCTCACACAGATGCAGTGCTGAAGAAGGCACATCAGCGTCTCTTCTTCCTGAGACGGCTGAGGAAGTTTGGAACGAGCCCCAGAATCCTCAGGTCCTTCTACACCTGCACTGTGGAGAGCATCCTGACCGGCTGTATCACCGCCTGGTTTGGAAACAGCACCGCTGGCAACTGCAGGGCTCTGCAAAGGGTCGTGCGAACTGCCCGCCACATTGTTGGAGGTGAGCTTCCCTCCCTCCAGGATATCTACACCAGGCGGTGTACAAGGAAAGCCCGGAGGATTATCAAAGACTCCAGCCACCCATCCCACAGACTGCTCTCTCTGTTGCCCTCAGGGCGACGTTTCCGCAGCATCCGATCGCGCACTAGCCGACTGAGGGACAGCTTTTTCCCTCAGGCTATCAGGCTAATGAACAGTCACAAATAACTCACCTACATCACACTCCCACTCACACAACATGCCATGCACTGCACTTTAACACAGTTCAACTGGACTACACGCACACACTGCACTAACACAACCTATCTGCTATCACTGGACACCATACAATGCACATCCACGACACTGCATATGAATAATCTGTTGCACCTTTGAACATCTATCTGCTGCTCAACCAATCTGCTGTTAATTTATAATCTGTTGCACCTCACATTATTACTATGTATAGACTACATTATGTATAGATACTGTACATAATGTAGATGTGCCCATACTGATTATTATAATGTGTCGCTGATAATTGAGTGTGTCTTTATAGTACACTATGTGTACTGAGTATATGTATGTGTATTTTGCACATTGTCTTCTGTACAGTCTGTAAATATGTACTGTCCATATGTAAATTGTTATTGTTTTTTTTGCACTGTCTGTCCATATGTAAATTGTTGTTGTTTTTTTTGGCACTGTCTGGAGCACTGTAAATGCTCCAGTGCAGTTTTACACTGTCTGTCCATATGTAAATTTTTGTTGTTTTTTTGCACTGTCTGTCCATATGTAAATTGTTGTTGTTGTTGTTGTTGTTTTTTTTTTTGCACTGTCTGGAGCACTGTAAATGCTCCAGTGCAGTTTACTGTCTGTCCACATGTAAATTGTTGTTGTTTTTTTGCACTGTCTGGAGCACTGTAAATGCTCCAGTGCAGTTTTTTTGCACTGTCTGTCCATATGTAAATAGTTTGTTGTTTTTTTGCACTGTCTGTCCATATGTAAATTGTTTGTTTTTTTGGAGCACGCTCATAAGAATTTCACTCACCAAGGCACTTGTGCTGTGGTGATGTGACAATAAAAGTGATTTGATTTGATTTTTTTTACTGTATATGATCTGTAAATGTTAATATTCATTTAAAATATATGCTTTATAATAATTGTTAAACTAAAAGTGATTGTGTGTATGTAATGGAGTATAATAATATAAATCATGAAAATTGTAATTATCATTAAAGCGACATGTGTCACTTTGCTTACATCTGATTGGTCAAATTTCAGTTTGAGATCTCTAACTCAGAACACAACCTGCCCCGGAGCAGATTAGCTGTGGAGTGCAAGTTAATGTGGCAATGGACTCAGCTAAAGGCCAAGCCACTTTCATGGTACTTAAAACCCAGGATTGGTGCAAACTAAACTGAAACTTACCTGGCTAGCCAGCTAATCCAGCTTCATGGTACAGGCCCCAGGTTGGTTTATTTGTGTGCACTCACAATAACAACAAAACATTGCGCTTTTGTAAAATGAAGAAAGCAAACAGGTTGTACTCTCTGCCGTCTTGATTTGTGAACTTGAGCGCGGAACTCTGTGAATGTTTGTCTTACAGACATAAAAATATATATAGAGAGTGAAAGGTTAGGGTTAGGGTTAAATATTCTCAGATTATGTAATCTGCATGAAACATGCATAAAGGCTCATCCACTACTGTGAAGATGACGAGTTAGTGTCGCCGACATCATCTCTTAAACCGAAAACAAAGAAAGCATTAGTTGATCATTAAATTATTCATTCGTGAGCTATGGCAAGCTTTATGCATGTTCTTGAGCGCTTATAGGCTATATAGACAATTAAAGACTTTTTATAATGATTGAAATAGTTTATTAATAAATGTGTGATTAATCGACTAATGCTTAAAATGAACGACTACTAGTTGACCATAAAAATCTTTAGTCGAGTGACAACAAAAACAGAAAAATATATAAATGAAAATGTTTTATTTTAAATTTGACTGTATCAAAATACATATGTGAGCACAGAGAGGAGAGAAACAAACACATTTAAAAGCTGGATACTTGGCAGAATGTAGATATGATACAGTTGAGTCATAAATATGCTAATTAGCAAGTGACATCATTTAGTGACACGTAGTGACTTTTTAAATGGGCTTTAGCTACTTTTCATTGAAAGAAGTTGGCAACAGAAGCATAAACAGATTGTATAAAATTGTATAAATGAGATTGGACGAATTCATACAAATTCACCATTAGTTCACCAAAACAGCACTTACAGGTCCTGTGGTCCCACGTCTGGTGGTCTCATGTCCTGTGGTCCCAAATCCTGTGAACCCATGTTCTGTGGTCCCATGTCTTGTGATCCCAAGTTTGGTGGTCTCATAAATAGTGGTCCCAAGTCCAGTGATCTAGCTCCCATGTCTGGGGGTCCAAAGTCTGGTGATCCCAAAGGTCCATCCACAGTCTATGGCGCTGCATGTAATAGTAAGCGCTGTCTGTTGTGTTTGGGCTGCACATACCTCTGAAGCTCCTCCCGAGGCAGCAGCAGCCACTGTATCTCCTCCCATTTGCTCTTGAGCTCTCTGTCATGACCAAGGAGGTCATCTCTGAAACCTCTGCCTGTCCTGTCGTGGCCAAAGAGGCCATGTCTGACCTCTGACACCAGCTCCACCTAGGCTACCTGAACAGCCAGCGTTACATTGACTCCCCCCTCTGCTGGCTCCGTCCTGGCTCCCCATTCGTCTGGACCTGCTGAAGTCTCCAGGCCCACGTCCACTTCACAGGCCTGGCCTACCATCCCTCCCCCCATTCCACCTCCACTCCACCACCCTCCTGGACTCTTGGGTTGCGTTGGGGATTTGTTGGCGTATGGATGCCGGTTGAGTTTATTATGGTTTTGGTCTGTTGTCTGTTTTTGTGTTTACATTTTTGTTAGCTCACCAACAAAAAGTACATTAGTTGTGGATTTGAACCCAGGTTTCCTCACATAAACAAACACTAATTAAGTCATAATAGGTTGTACATTAACTCTCACAATTATTGCAGAGTCACATAATACAATTATGCAGTGTAGGGTTAAAAATGCTTTCAAACTGACTGCTTGCTTGCGCTTGGAGGAGAGGGTGGGATGAGTGAAAATGTGGTGTCCTAAAGCTACGTACAAGATCTGGTATTATATCTTTATCCATCTTTCTCTTATTTTGTTGCTTCATGCGACTTGTATTGCAACTCTCTCCTCTATTATTTCTTGCTTTCTCAGAAAGAACAGGCCTGAGGAAAACAACTTCCAAGCAGTCTTCAAACCCTGTAATGAGCGAACAAGCAAAGCTCAGGGCTTAGAGAAACAGACACCTGCTCTCCATCATTCAGGTGCTTCTGTCTTTGATTCTGCCGTGAAGCACTTTGATTTCTGTTGGGGATTTCACGCATGTTTTTTGAATGTCAAACCCCTACAGAACTACAAAGTGAAGTGACTATTCAGATCTCATTAAATAAAGATGCAGGACCACTTAAGGGCCTCTTCAATTCTCAGGTAAGATCTTGACTGAATCATTCAAACAGTCAAAGCGAATAAACCGTAAAATACACCTTACAAAAGAAGTGTCTTGATTAGCTAAACTGCAAAGCTTCTGAAAACGATTGACCACTTTAAGTCGTTCATACCATGAAGAATCAAATTTTCCTTGATCTTTTGAGATAAAAGAGTTCACTGTACTGTGAGCATATATAGTAACTTTCAGAACTCAAAACTTCAAGTGAACAAAGATGAAACCAAGCTGCAACAATGACTTGTTCTAGACTTCTACAACTTTTTCCAGTCAGACTGAAGAATTTTAAAACAATTATTATATTTCAACACACAAGTCCTGTTTGCATCGGTCAGAGATATAATGCCCTTTTTTATTTTGTCTGTACATTTATTCCAAAATAC